>PQXI01000042.1:0-199750 GCA_004786145.1 Botrytis paeoniae
TGCCCACACACAAATCAATTCGAAAAATTCGAAAATTCGAAAATCGAAGGAAAAACGTTGTATCGTATCGATGCCCAGAGTATAGAATTAATTTGAAAGCGATAGTATTCTCTGTATCGTAAAAGTTGTAGAATTCGAATGACTGAATCCTGAAAATATAAAGGAAAAATCGTATTGCAAAAAAGAGCAAAAACAAGCTTTATATCGAAAAGACTCTTCTAAAAAGAAGAGACTAACTTTGCATATCGTATTTCTGTATAGGTAATAATGGATGGCAGATGTTGAATCTAATCAAGGCTTCCGTAACCTTCGTATCCGCATTTCTTCGCTAGTATTTATCTATTCGTAAATGTTGTTGTCGCCAAGTCGAAATATAATCCTTCGTTATACTCCAGAAGCCTTTCTTTCCCTTGTCCCTCCGATTCCATCTGTAACTCAATCTTAGCTCTGCAGACTCTTAAATAAGAGCTGGAGGTTCGTAGAATGCACCGCGTACAGGTGTTGAGTCTTTGCATCCCCATGGTCTTTTATCCAACCTAGGACATCTAATCATATGATATCGACAGAGCCATGGTAAGTTCCACCTTCGATGACAACGAACGACAAGAAAGTTCACGGAACCAAGTGACTTGTTAATGTACACGATCTGGGCCCAGGCACCATCAGAGGTATTGTGAAGGTAGATATTCTGTACGGCACAAGCACAGAATGAAAACATGAGAGAGGAGTCGCAACTTCTTAACATATGTTACGGTAATCATCTTTGTCTTGGCCCTTCATACTTGTCAAATGTCAATATTCATACCATGGAAAAAATGCACTTTACTATTTGTCATCAAGATTTGTGCTGACAATGAGCTCTTCCCAATCCTCCAAGATCTTTAAGGTGGACAAGCATTTATCTTTAAGCTGCTGGAGGCCGTCTGGGCCTAGAGGAAGTCTTGGTGGGGTTTCTTTGCCAGCAGCCAAGCCTTCTCGTCTGACAATATCGACGATGCGCTCTGCGGCTTTCTTGGGATCACCAGGTTGATTGCCATCAACAGCTTTCACCATGCCTTTCAAAGCAGTTTGAGTGGGTTCGTACTCTGGGATCGAAAGTGGTTCCCACTTGATATTGGCTTCAGAGTATACCTTTGTACGGTAGTAGCCTGGCTCAATGATCACCGTCCGAATACCAAACTGAGATGTCTCTTTTTGAAGACACTCCACGATACCTAGTAGTGACACGTTAGTGAAGCCGATCGAGAGCGGACTTATGAAATTCCTTACCTTCTAGTCCAAATTTTCCCACACAATACGGGCCTGCACCAACCTCGCCTTGCCAGCCGCCAATGGAACCCATGAATATAATAGTTCCAGCTTTTCGTTGACGAAAGTGAGGAAGAATTGAACGAGTCAAATTGATAGGCCCAAATAGATTGGTGTTGCAGCTTGCGACGAGTCTTTCATGACTAGAAGGAAAGTCATCAGTAGATAGTTCCTGGTGGATATTGGGAAAACTAACGTAATTTCCTCGATTAATCCAGCCTCAATGTAACCAGCGTTGTTGATTAGGACATCGATGCCATCGTAAATTTTGAGAGCCTCTTGGACTTTTGCATCGAGCTCGGCTTGTGAATCAGTCACATCAAGCGACATAGTAGTTGCACCGGCATCCTTTAGATGCTTGATACGATCTTTAGATCCTCGGGTGGTGGCTATAGCTCGATCGCCTCGGGCTAAAATACTAAGAATAAGCTCCTCTCCGATGCCGGATGAGCAGCCCGTAATAAGCCAAGTGAGTTGGGTCATGATTGCGCTAAAGAGTTACTTATCCGAGAGGATTGTAGACTGACGTGTAATTTCTTTAGAATAAAGGATGACTGAGACGAATTTGTGGAAAGCTTGAGGTGCTGGCAAGCTTTGGTCCCCAGGGAATCACATGTATTCTGCGCCGCAATACATACGGTCCGCGCCGCAGTGAATCATCAATCCAACATTTGGTTTTTAATTGTGGACCTCAATCGCGCGAGTTAATTAATCACGTGTAAAAGCATTCTCGTCTTAACTGGAGATGTATATATTCTCTTTTTTCTTTATGAAGCGAGTAGATTTCTCTGAAACTAGGATGTTAGTTTATTTTGATTTAATCGCAACAGTTGCCTCGTACGCGTTTGTACGTTGATCTGCAGCTAATGGAATTTCCAAAGGGAAATATGATTTATAGGGTTTCTTTGAGTTCATTAAGTGAGAATTATCTAGTTCCTTCTCCATCTCCTCGTGCATAGCTTTTCATTATAGTTTCTGCTGCGAAGATTAGTATAAAGATTAATATAAATTCAAATTTGGATTAGTCTTAAGCTTCAAAATAATTTGGGAATAGTTTCTGAATTAAGCGAAGAGAAATTCAAACAAATAATTTGTTCTACGGACTATTTACGAATAAATAAATATTCATAAATAATCTATAGATTATTTGCGATTTACTTATATAGATTTTCCAATCACCTACCCCACCGATAGATAGCCTGCGGATTACCTGTCGAGGATTTTACCCGCCCCGTGGGTACCCGTTGCGCAGCCTACGCAAAGTATTTTCTTAAGAATGTCTTGTCTCTAGAATTTAAAAGGCATGAACTGTTGCTGGCTTAAACCTGCTTCCAATGCCTTGTCGAATATATGCGATTACCTCTTCGCAAAGCAGTACATAATGTTTGTCCGTCCGAGAAACCAAAGAAATCCTACGAATCTCACAATCGACAAAAAAGCGGTGGCAAATAGAAGAAATCGGAAGTAGTATGGTGTCCGGGTCGTAGAGGCTTCCTGTAAGAAAGAGTTAGAACTTTGTTATAGGAGTCATCATAAGGTCTCGTTACTCACACCGACGCCAAGAAATGCGAAATCATTAGAGGTAACAATCCAGACCAGCAGCATATTTTACAGGATCCAACAGACGACCAGACGGGTCCTAAACGACTTGTACGTGTCATCGACTTCCTTCGTTTCTACGATAACTTCCACTGCAACAGGGGAAAGAGTCCTGAGCACGGTCTCCTGAAACTTCTGATCGATATCTATTTGTTGCATCTCCTCTTCCTCGACCATCTCGTGACCGGACTTCAAGTCTTTGATTACGTTAGCCGAGGGGAGCTTTTCACTTTGATTTGAGCC
This sequence comes from Botrytis paeoniae, assembly GCA_004786145.1. Taxonomy (NCBI): domain Eukaryota; kingdom Fungi; phylum Ascomycota; class Leotiomycetes; order Helotiales; family Sclerotiniaceae; genus Botrytis; species Botrytis paeoniae. The sequence goes on from PQXI01000042.1 coordinate 3,151, forward strand.
CTTCGTGCCCCATGAGACATCGTGCCAGTTATTGAAGGCATAAACCATCAAAACATTAATATATGTCGAAGCGAGGTCGATATACTGCGGGAAGGAGTGAAACATATGCCAGGGGTCTAAGTAGAGGAACGAGGCAAGATAGTTCAAGCCGTAAATGGTGATCAAAGCTAGTAGAATCACGCCGGCGACTCTCGTTTCTCCAAACATGCTCTGAAAGAATACCGCGCCCGACGAGGTGTCGATCTGGTCCCCAATGGGTGTCCGTAATGCCCGGTAAACCAGATAGAATGATAAAATGATGACGTAAAGCTGAATAAATCCAAATACTACAAACGATACAAGATAGGTCACTTGCGATCCCTTTGGCCGATTTCCAAGGGCCAGAATGAATTGTATGATCACAAACGCAAGGTAAATATATTGAATAATGTTGTTGAATAGGGGGGACGCGGTATCACCAAACGGCCAGCCGTGATAGTCTGATGCAACTACAGGTGTACCGACAAGATTCATGATGACAGTGGTAGTAAGCCAATAAGATGATAAGGAGAACCAACTAAACACAACATTAGCAATGTTGTATAGCAGCTGGAAATGAAACATCATCATCCGGATCAGACTATGCCCGGATTTGTACATGCGACCGAAATGAATAAGCGAGTATAACGAGGCAGCAAATGATCCATTCAGCCAGCGGCGGCGTTGGCTGAGAAACTCAGCAGGACCTTCCGATACGTCTGTCTCACCCTTGGCAGCTTTGACATAAGACATGTGCCAATTCTGTCCTTCTTTCACTACTAGCTCGAAACAAAGGATACGGTCTTCTGCAAGAAACATATTCTTTTTAAATATATCCATGTTGTTGATACTTTTCTTGCCAGATAATAATGTATGGTCGCCGTGAAAATATGCTCTTGATTGGATTTGATTTCTATAACTAACTTGTGTAGGGGATTTATGCTGCAGACATATCACTCAGGAGTGGCTTGAAACAACCAACCTTATGTCAAGTATGTGTTCTTGTTTCTTCATGTACTCTATATGCCTTCGAGTCAATGGAAGGGCAAGACAAATGAGGGCTGTTTTCATGTGCGAATTGATCATTCCTGATGGATTGCAGATGCTATGATCTTCTTTCTTATCAAATTTCCCCAAATCGTGGATTATGAGGCCTGACAAGCGTTTATAAATTGCTGCAATGCTCTCATAGATATCAGGTGCTTCTGGTAGTGGCCAGAGTTTTGATTTACAGAGACACCATGTGAGCGATCCAAGGATTATCGATTCGCACCTATGCGGTCCCATCCAAACAGCGTGGCGACACCATCGTGGTTTCTCATCCTCAACTAGTAGGTGGCCAATCAAGTCCCTGAATGGTTGTAGCAACGAGCACAGGATATTTTCTCGAACAGAGTTAATATGTTCTTACCAATTCATCAGTACTTTAGTTCTTCACGCTGGCATTAATGGGAGTTCTTCAAGACGTACCTAGCACACCAGGAGGTGTTTGCGTGCTGTTACAGGATAATGCATCCGCAAAGTCTGCAGCGTCGAACTCCAATAAGATGTGACGCGATACGATCCGGAATAACGGTACACTACCAAGTTCCCATGCAATCCACAAGACCCTCAGCATCGGCGTGTTAACGTCTTCAACCAGACTGGCGGCATGGTTGATCCAGATTTCTGCCCATGGTCGGAGTACTTTGGTTGCATCATAATAGTGCACTACGACGGTTAAGTAATAGATCTCATCAAGAGAAAGGTCCTGTAGAGTCTCATCGTAATTGCCATGTATTATCGAAAGGAAAAGGCCCATGGTTATGGGATTGTCTTCTGGTAGTCGTACAATCCATTCACCGACAGCTGCCCTTGTGCTGGGCTCTCGTTCCGCAAAACCGCCATATAGCATACGCTCGAATACTGGGGAAGCACGGGCTAGTGTTTTCGGACAGACAATGTAGTCGTATGTTGCGCCGTCTGGACCGACTCGAAGAGTGAGATCGCCCCAAGGGTCGAGCCTGATAGTGCTTAAACTCATGCTTGAACCAACAAAGCAGGAATTCGACAGAATGGCAAAACGAGAGATTATGAGAATGCCCGATTTATTTCTTAAATTATATACTACTCCCTTCCTCTCTTTTATATTCGTATTGCCTAATGACATACGAGTTTTTGGTGGGTTTCTGTATACAAGCAATTCTAGCTATTCCATCGCGTTTTGCGATCGAGCTCTAAAGGTATATTTTGGGCATATGCCAAGAGACAATGCATTATGGCTTGCAGAACAGACTAGAGGTTGCATCGGCGCCATAAACTGCACTAATAGGTAGCACCAAGACATCATAGGTAATGGGGAGCCCTTGACGAGAAAAAGGCCAACCGTTATTGCCTTGACTTAGTGAGCAAGGTGCTTGCCTCAAAACAGGTTGTTTTCCCAATATTTTAAAACAATCTTCATGCGCCAAGTGCTCCTTGATGCCGAATTGTACAACATAGTGACTAAAAAAAGGAGTTCCCAGTTGTGGTACTTGAGCCAGCTTCATAATTCTACCATATTTCTAAGAGTCTAGGTGCCCTTATACATTGTCGTATATACAATATGAAAGGGCGCAAGGACAAATGATGATCTACGACTTTGCAGTACGTCAAGCTGTCCTTTTTTTTTGCCTCTCTCTTCCATTTGGCTTCGAAATTTTCCAGCCTAGAAGCAACAGAATAAATCAAATCAAAACCAGTAAAAGCCATTCCTAGTACTCATCTGATCTGTGCATGCCCAGTGTCAATGACTAATTGAATGTACCTTGCATTGCCCACTAAAGCAAGAAAATGACTCCTGGCGAGAAGCGTTAACAATCATTGTCCAAGCCTCTGCGCGACATAAGCCATGTGGAATTTCACAGTAACCGTTTTGGTAAATCTACGACGGCACCAATTAGAAGCAAAAGGTTTGACTTGAGGTGGAACTTGAGTAGTTTTAGCCGATGCCGATGCCGATATCACGGAACTCCACTTATAGGGACTGAGCCACGTGCGGACCTTAACCGCTCTGAGAAATATACGGACGCACCAATCACAAAGCAAGTTTGAAAATCCATCCATATTGGAGATGCTAGTAATTTCTAAGTAGGTCCTTCCTACTCGCAACCATGCCAAGACGTTCTATGAAGTAAATTCACCATGACTTCTATCTCAAAGGAAAGTGATGATGAGTCAGAGCTTACTACCGCTTTCGAAAACCCTTTAATAACAAAGAATAGGTCAATTTCGAAAGCACTGCAGCCAACGCACAGCAGAGAGCTTTCTCAATTGTATCTCTTTTGGTGGCATCACTGGTGATTTACATCACTTTTCCGTACGATTTTTAATGATTCTTATTGAATTGAATACACCTTCGACAACATGGTATGGCGGAGTGGAGGTAGGCGTCACGAACCATGAACTTATATCAACTTCAAGTCTTTTATTCTTTTATTGTTATATATTTGTATATTTATATCCTTGTTGTAGAAGTTACCTTTATGGTTCGATATTTCTAGCTAGTAAAGCAATCGAGTTGTTCGGCGAAATAGATGGGATATTCATCTCCGAAAGAATCTTGGCCATGTGAAGAATGCCCTTACTATTATGTCTGATATCCAATCCAAGATCCGCATGTGCTATGATAGAGGCCTCAAAGATCTCAGCAATATCCTTGCTATCCCAAAATCCTTCCCTCCTGTCAAGCAGCTTAAGAGCGCTGATAATTCGCTCTAGCAATCCCAAATCATCCGTTAAATATCCAGCAATCGTTATATAGGGTACAATGTCGGCGCAAAACGTAATGAGAGGCCGTGAGGAAGGATCCCTCAATTTGATGATCGATTCGACTTCAGGTAGGAACTCATCCAAGACGCCGATTGCAGGAAAATCTTGACCGCTGAACGTCCACGGCTCTTTGTCTAGCATAGCAGTCCATGTCTTTTGCAGAAGACGTACCTTGAATGCGTCGGATAAATCCTTAGACGATCTTGGATAAGAAGCGCGTTCGAGGATATACTGGTCAAAACGGGCGCTCCATTGCCAAAATTGTTGGTATACTTGTTGATAAGCAACTTGTTCATCCCAGCTAAACAGATTCAAGAAGTACTCGGGCTGCTTGTTAGGTCGCATATCGCCATGAGATGGCCTGCTTTTAATGTTACTGTACGCTTGTTGATAAAACATATCATGAGCAATCTCAAATGAATGGAGCTCTCCTCTAGCAGCATCCAATGTCATGATAGGTGTAAGTGAATGTAGCTCGAGTTGGCCGAGGTCCGGAGTTGCACGTGAGATGGTTATGAGCGGAACCACTTCACTATCTGTGAGAAGATGCGTCCCCAGACTAAGGCGGGAGAACAACACAGCGACATGGTCTATATTGCGCTTGTTTTGGCCTGTAGATGATATTGCTTGGTGCAATGCCACTGGAAGACGACCTTTTCGGGATTTCAAAGAGCGAGGCTTCGTATCGGGAACCAACAAAGACACAAGCAAGCCAACTCCCGATTCTAAGTGCTTAAGTGATTCAGCATATCGTCCTCGAATATTCTCAAGGCATATGAACAATATACAACAAGCTAGAGCGGCATCAGCATCCTCTGGTGTCGCCTTGGACATAAGAGGTTGCAAATGCCGAATTGCCATATTATAGTGCAGTATAACAGATCTTTCGTGCTTCGTTGCAGCTGCAGCGCTGCAATTGGCTGTCTTTTGTGTTAGAAAGTCAATATGAGCAGCTGCTAATGCTATCAAGGCATAGCTTGTTGCTGCAATCTGCGATAATGACCGAGGGAGGAAGTCGACCCAGAAACTTGTGCTTGTCGTTGAATCGGACAAATCCTGGATCGTATAATGAACAGCATGATTGAGATATATATCTTGGGTGTTCATATCTGTGAGCAGTGACTGTTGGGGCTGGACAAGTTGTATTGTGTTATACTCTGGATGTCCTTCATGATGGACCACACTCGTCTGGCGCATGAGGTCATAGCCATCGCATTTGACCCGATCTTGATAGCAACGGTGGCATGTCGGCTTCGCTTCGTCGCATTTGAGATGGCGTATTCTTGATGGACAGACAATGTCAGAGTCCCTGAGAGCATGTCCAAATCCTTCGGATTACTCACTTGCTGTTACATGAGATGTTAGTCACGGATCTCGAGGAATAGTTTGATTGGAATGAATCTGGAAGAGAACAGAACCGACCACGTTTTACATCCAGAACGTACTCTTGAAGCCCGAGCTCTCTTGCGCTTCATCGGTTGACTATGAATTGGATCATCGCGGCTGCTAACTGATGCCGCCATAACATATAGTTTAGGCACACAGCATGGTGTTCCAGTGGTCAAGCAAGTCGTCGAAATTGGTACACGGGAGGATTTTGATTCCTAAATAACTATTTCAACATTGCCCACAGACTGTCATTGCGCTGTGCTCAACCCATAGACAAGAGCTTCAGGGTTTACATAGTGGCCGGGTACTGTAAATGCCCCGCACTAATAACTTGAAGTATCTTTCAAATGGAGCTTTCCAAAAGGGATTATGCTTGAAGGTGGAGCGTAATCGTCGACGCTTATTTCTGGCTTCCTTCAGTGTTAGAGCCACAGTATTATCAGTCTTATTTACCCCATTATTAAGCCACAATTAAGTCATAAGTTAACTACGTTTTTTCCTAATCACTCCTGTTTTGGACCACTCTTTTATGCAAAAAAAATCACTTTTTGGTCCTATCAATATCTCTAGTAAAATAGAGTATCATTTTATAAAATTAGATAAAACGAATTTTTATATTGACATTAACAATATAATAAGATTTCGGATTTTTAGGATTTTCTGAATTGATATTTAAAGCTTCGATAAACCTTTGGAGGTCTATACCTCGAAATCAAGGCCAAAAGGGCCATCAATATTATGTAATCATCGAAGAGTCTGAGTATTGGATAAACGAGCTCAGCTTGCGGCTCTCTAAACCCCCTGCTCGCAAGTTCGCAATTCGCCTGAATACAACTCAGTGGCTGAATGAGCCTTAGCCAAGGCCAATGCCACTACAAGTTCACAATGCAAGCCCCCAGAAACAGATAAGCATTAGAACAGGATTGACATGCCGGTCTATCACGTAGTGGTGCATTCGCAATATTTTGATATGCTCATCACCTCTCATCATTCATTGTACTGCTGTCATCTCAGCATTCGTTCTCTATATACTTCATTGACATTTTGCTATCGCAAACGGTGTCGATTCCATTGTATATAATTTAACTTTTCGAGTACGTCCTATGTACTTTGTAATCATTATCCAAGCTCGGGGAGGTTTGGATGGAATCCAAGTCCAGCCTTGTTACTCATAAGGCTTGGTGGCAATACTCCTCTCCTTCTGCGACTCAATGTTCATGGTAGGATTTTCAATCCAGCGTGAATTCTCTGGATAAGGCATTGGTTTATACGGGCAACTGGGAAATCTTTGGTGATACTTTCCATTTATGTATATTCCATGAGCTACTTGCGACTAGACCACTCTCTTTCAGAAGAAATTTGGTTAGCTTCTTGTCGAACATTGCGAACACGACTGGTACCACAAATTTTGAGTTTCTTATGATAGTCTTGCGACCTCTTGATTTCCTTGTACTTCGGAGGGGTTCAAGGGACCCATTGAGTCAGCATGTCTACCCCCAATGCCGAACCGTCCGATATCTCACCAGAGGAGTGCGAGCGCTGTTTTGCCTTTTTACAGACCATTCACGGACAAGAGTTTCTACAAGCATGCTACGAGGAACGCGAAGAGCGAAAACGTATCAGCAAACCAAACACCATTCACGGAAAACTCTTGAAACTCTCTGAGGTTCGGAAGCATCACGAATGGGAAGCACACAAACGCGACATCTTCTTCTATTACATGCGAAATTTTAGCTCTGCCGGTATATTACGAGAGATCACTGCCACAGGCTACCGGTTCTCAAGTCAATCGTAAGTACAATAATTGAGGTCTCACACGATAGTTGATTAATATATACTATAACAGACCTCGAACTTGTGATAATAGATTAGAGGCATGGGGCTACCCTCTTAATCCACAATCCAGGCAGATATTTTTGAGTCGATTACGAGAGGAAACAGCAGCTTGGGAGAGAAAAATTCAACTTGACCTTCAGAATAATTTCTCGGTAGTATCTGACCTATCGAATTTAGAAACAGTTGCTGGTCCCAGTCATATCCACCTCAATGTATTCAACACATCATTTGGATTTGGAGATTCTCCAACTCTCGGAACGACTAAAGGAAAGGCAATAACCGATGTCATAGAACCACTTGACCACAAAGCGTCGAAATCCATTATGCCACAAGGCTCTACAATTCTGGACCATACTTTTCAATTGGATAGTGTTTCGCCGAGAAATTTTGACGAATTTACCAATGGGAAAATTCCAATGGACACTAGCTTGCCTTCTTCGGCAAGTTCATTCATCTCACAGAAAGTCATTGGCTGGGCCGAAACTCAAAACAATAACGATATATCTCCCGAATATATCAACCCCAGCGTGTTAACTGCACCAATCTCGTCTGTCAAATCTGATACCGATTCTGGCTATTACTCGATGGAAGTGGTAGAGAAACTCATAGGATACCAAGAAATAGATGATAATATACAAGAGGAACAAGAGGCCTCTGTTGATGGAGACTTTGACATGGTTGACCCTAGACCTGATAGTCCGGATCAAGCTTATTACCAACTCTTCGATGCTAACTCCATGATTCCATCGAATGAAATGAACTCTCTTCTACGACAGAAGCTAGATTCTCCACGCCGATCATCTATACTACACATGATTCCTTGCAGGAATGATCACATGGATATTGCACTCGGCAAGAGAACTGTATGCGAATGTGGGGTTACTCAAGTCCATGCTGTTTGCCTCTGCATGATCGATTTACCTGACCATCAAATTCTCACAATACTAGGGCATGTCTTCAACAAAGACGAGATTGATGGGGCAGGAAATACTCCACTCCACTACGTTGCAGCAGCTGGGCGAAAGGATGTCCTTGAATACATGATTGCGTCAGGCATCGACCCTGGACGATTAAACACTATTGGTCAGAGCTTCTTACATGTTTTGGACGCCAGCCGTTTTAGTGATGATTTGATTAACTTCCTTGAGATGTTCAAGGATAGCGGTTTACTGGAGCAACGTGATCATAATGGTCGAACAGTGCTGCATGGTCTTCTTCGAAATCCAATACTGCCTCATGTGTATCATGACCTAGTAGATTTCTACGGACCCGAAAGAGTTATACAATTCTCGCTTCGGGACAATCAAGGTCTGACAGCAGCACAACATATACGAAATGTTGCTCAAGCTCAAAATCCTTATGCGTCATATGGCCATGTCGGCTATGCTCAAGCTATAGTAGTCTACGAAAATATCGCCAATCGATTCATTACACATACTGAAACCCCCGGTAATTCCATTGAGGAGACACAAAACCGTATTGAAGTTCTTAGAAATTCCAACCCCAATGTGGCGGATTCTGTTCCGAATACCGAGGATAGTACGGGCAGTAATGCTCTCCATTGCTTGGTCCTACCACCCAGAACTTGTACTCTGGAAGATACTGAAAGACGCCTCGATAGGCTAAAACAATACATATTTTTCGGAGCAGACATCAATCATTATGATCAAGCCGGTAGAACACCACTTCTCGCAGCCATCATCGAACCTATTTCTCCCACAAATGAATCCGCCACCAAAGCAATTGTCGAATTACTTTGCCAGAGTGGTGCTAATATCTATCAAAAGGATCGAGATGGCTACACTGCATTATATCACGCGATACGCAAAGGTTATTGTGACTGTGTTGCCATTCTACTTCAACACGGAGCCCATGTGAATTGCAGAGCACCGAACGGACGCAGTTATCGAACGGCTGCGCAGGATTATTTACAGGAGCATCTGTCGGCAAATGATCAAGAAGGGTTTGATAAATTACAAAAACGACTGGCTGTTGTATCGGCCTTGGTCGCTTATAGGGCCGTATTGGAGCCAACGCTGCTCCAGGCCTGGGGCGTTGATGCGACGTGAGAGTAATGGAGGGAAGAGATACATTGTTATCGTGATTCCATTGACTGTGAGGCTATGATATGATGACAGGTTAATCAAGCGAGTCGATATATTTTGGGTTGAGAAGCCTTTCAATCGTCTCCTTCCATACGGCTATCTTGTTCTCATCTCAAATTGTCCACAATCTTTCAAACACTGGCTAACGCACACTCGATTATCCACGTCCAACATCGCCAAATGAAACTCATGAAGCAAACAAAAATTTAGATGGAGCTGCTAGAATTCCAAGTTTGGATCTATATTCTCTAAATTTCGCGATAACAGTTCTCGCTCAATGATACACTTTTTAATAAGTCATAACACCTTTAAAATCCCTGAGACATATCCTGGAGCTTCAGTATATAAGCCAATAAAGGAGTCAGAAAAATCAAAGAGTTCTCTGTGCCACTAAACTCGCCGAAGAAAAGATAATGGAGATGGATTAGGGAATTAGTTCATAAGGGGTAGCTAAGCGAAAGATGGAGTAATTTATTGTCTGAAGATATCTTCAGCGAACTCGTCTGGTGATATGATATATTATATATATGATAGATAGCGAGCCAGCTAGATTGAGGGTTTGGCTAGGAAAGAAGCAATTGTAGCCTTGGTCTCTTTGTCGAATATTTCTTATGAGATTATATATCAATGCATGGAATCTTCAGAGGGATCTAACAATTGCGACTTTATCTATTAGCATGTCATACTATTCGATGGGCGACCCCTGATTTGATGTATATTCAAGTGCAAATCTGAAGGTCTTTAGGGCGCAGCTGATCGCACAAGACGAATTTAATTAACGTTTTTAAAATAATAGACCAAAAGAACTTGTATTTATCAACTCATAGTATAAAAGAAAAGTTCCTCATGTCATTGAGCTAAAGGTTTCTCGCAGATTGATAACTAACACTCGCTTCATTGCTCCAATCTCCTTCCTTTACCCAGCCCTTATCATACCACTAATCCTCCCACTCCTCCCATTATCAACCACCCAACCACCCAACCACCCAACCCAGCTTTCTTATTCTCCAGGTTTCAAAGCAACAAAGCACTGAAAATGCGGCATTTTCAAAAATCCCTTAAAATCCAACCCCTCCACCAAAGGATCAACAAACTCCACCCACTTCAGCTCCCCCATCCCCGCTTCCCTAGCACACTCCTCGTACAATTCCCTCTCCCATATATACGCCTCGAAAACCAGTGGGTTTTCCTTCTCCTTCCCATCCTGTCCATGAACAGAGATCTGAACTTTTGCACCCCCATCCACCCTATACAAGATATTCCTCGTAACGCCATACCTCGACTCTCTCACACTCCCCGAACGCAAACTCTCAAAATTCGGCACAATACCCACACACCTCCCACCAGGCACAAGATGAGCGAAGATATTGCGCCACATCGCCAAGAGCTCCTGCTTATCAGACGCATAGTTGAGCAACCAAACTGCGAGCACGAGATTGAATTTCTCTCCTAGATTTTCTAACGGTTTGCTGCAATCTGCGACGTGGAAATCAAGTTTTCGGTGCTTGTTGTCTGCACCCAAGTCTCCTCCTCCACATTGAACACGTGCGGATTCTATCATCGCCGGGGAAATATCGATACCCACTACACGTTCAGCGCCCCATTCCAAGAGCTTTTGAGTGTAGTATCCGGCTCCGCAAGCGAGGTCAAGGATGTGGAGACCGGTGATATTTCCAATGTGTGTCTGGATGGCTGCTAGTTCGAAAGAGGAACCTTGCTGGTTTTTGATAGCAGCATAACGAGACCCGATGGCATCATATTGGGATGTAGATGGAGTGGATGACATATTTGGTGAACACAGGGAAGGCTTTGGTGGGCTGGGTTTGGAACTTGTTGACTAGAGGAGATGGAGAAAAGTAAGATAGAAGTAATTGTCAAGATGCGGTGTAACAATGCTTGATGTCTCAGAGACGAAATCGATATAAAATCGTAGAATGAAATAGAGCAAGCCAAATTTCGAAGAACCAAACAAATATCAAAGAAAATGAACGAAAACCTGTCTAATAACAATTTAATAAACTCAAACCCAGAGAAGAAAAGAAAAGAAAGAAGACCAAGAGCTCTCTCCAAGCTCCACCTTCTGAAAGAATTCAACCCGACCTGCATACTCTCAAACGCAATCACGTGGAGTGGCTTTGTTCCCAGGTATCTACAGTTGCGCAACATGAAACATGAAACAACGCATGAAGTATCTGGATGGCATCGATAGTAGTTCCCCCTCGTACATCTTACTTCGATACAATATACAACTCAATCCACAACACACGACACAACAAAACAGCAGCACTTCACATACAAATTACAACACCAAAAAAATCAACTCCCCAACTATATACACAACCCAAGATAATACATATCATCACATCATCACAACATATCTCCCCTCCCTCTCCCACTCCCCCTCCCTTGCCCTCTTCCGCCTCCTTCCGCCCCCTTCCCCACCCCCTTTCAACACCGCAACATCCTCCCGACTCCCAAGTCTCTTCACTAGAAGCTCAGCTCAATTTAGAACAATACCTACAATACAATACAATAACATCTATCCATCTATCCATCCATCCATCCATCCATCCATCCATCTATCCATCCAATCCATCCATCTATCTGTCCATCCAATTTCCTTCCATCCATCCTTCCTTCTTTCTCTCATCTCAGCACACGATGAATTATTAATTATTAATCATTTATAATTTCAAAATATTGAATCAAAAGAACCAACTCCGCAGCTTCACACCCACCTTTTACTCACCTCACTCACCATATCCAAGAAAAGACCTTCCAAAAATCCATCACTTTGGTCAATATCTCCTCTTTTCTGGCCAAAATTTTTAATCTAGAATGCTAAGAAGCCAGTACGTCTACTTGGACTTATTTGGCAGTAACAGTAATTTCTTGACCTGAAACCAATAAACGATAGCCTAAGAGTCAAGACATACAATATTCTCAACAAAAGTGTTCAACAATCCATCATCGATACAAATCAAGTCAAGACAAGCCACGCCAGATCATTTACCATCAACATCTCACGGATTGCAAATTTAACACTCACCCACTTAATCACTCAATCATAGTTTTGTTCTTCATAATGATTGAATTTAATTCTACCATGTGTAGTACTAACGTACGTATGTATGTTATATAGCAAGTAGCCCAAGCTACTTACATATATTCAGGCATAGACAGAACCATACCATTCTCAACTCTCATGATCTCGTAATAGCTTTGTAAAAAGAACAAACAACCAATCAAGACAGCTAATAGACAAATGCCACTCCATACCCCAAACCCAGACCCAACCCTAAAGCAAGAGATTTCTAGAAAAGCCACCCTTTCCCCACCAGCTCCCACGTTACCCCTCACCACGCGCCACTTTCAATATACCCATCCAACCCATAATCACCCTCGCCATTAAAGTCCAAGATAGACGCGGGAAAAGATGAACAAAATCCCGAATATAACTCCATCCAATAGACAAAACAAGTAGTCGTAAATGCCAAAAAGAGACCAAACAAGCCTGACACTATGCTCAACATCTGCACTAGCAAATGACAAAGTTTAATTTGATAACGCCACACACCCTTTCCGCATTTGTTTCATATATGCTGCGACGACAACATAGACGCCAGAATTCTAAATGCATGCCGAAGGTACTATACAGTACAGGAATTGATTTTGAAATCGTGAATCATTTACAAGCCGGAGACTTTGCGAGTGCTGACACTGCCAACTCTCCCACTAGTTTTGCGAACTGCTCCAGAGGTTTCTTTATTCCGGAGACTGTCACCACTACGCTTAGGGCTGCCGCGAACCTTTCCAAGTGAGCCACTGCCAGATTTGACGGTGGATGGTGTCTTAGGTCTAGCTCCGACACCAATGTTCTCAACGTCATAGCTACTGTCATCGATGGATGTGTAGATTGTCGTGGTAGTCTGACTTATTGATCTCCCTGACCTCTCGCTTCGGGCTGGAGATCTAGATGATTTACGGGTACGCATGCGGAGTTGCCATTCCTCTTCAGATTCATTGGTATCAGTTGATGACCGATGAATTGAGATGACTTCTGTTTCACGATGTGCGCTATCATCTTCGGAGTACGCCGAAGCATGACGGCCATATGGGTGGTGTCGATCAGCCCTGCCTGTCTTTCTTGGTTGACCTGGAGTTGGTGCCGGCAAGTAATCCTCCTGAGCTCCAATGCTATGACTTCTCTCATTGTCTACTTCACCAAGTGGGGTTCTTTGGTTGCCATTTGGAGGAGTGACGACTTGACTCTTAGTTGTGAAATGCCCCTTTCTTGAGGTGACTGGAGCCATATTGGCGAGCTTCTCCTTCATTCTGATCTCAAATTGCTCTTCAATCCACCACTCTCGGAAAGTTCCTTGGTTAAGATGAAGCCAATGCTGTTGAGGACCAACGACCATTCCCGGTCTCATGAAGCGCATATACGCAATGATCTCGTTGGCAGTGAATCCATATCGATAGATCAAATATGCTCCAATCAAACATCCCGTTCGTCCAAGTCCAGCTTTGCAATGCACAGCAATACCCCTCTTCTGAACAGTAATCATCTCATGTGCCAAAGTAATGAACTTTCGGACAACACTAAGTGGTGGACACGTGCCATCATCAAAGATCATGTCCAAATGTTCAATACCCAGCGCCGTGAAAAAAGATGGAGAGTATAATTCCGAGTTCAAACGAACCACTAAGCCAATGTTTCGTGATGTGAAATGCTTCAAAACATTTTTGAAAGGTGTGGGTAAGGTTGGGTGGGTATCCACGTCTTCCAAAGTTGTTGGCAAACTCGCATACAGTGGAGAAGAAGGAAGTATTGGTTGCACCGGGTGATGCTGTGGGGAAGCAAATGCAAGGAAATCGGGGGTCAACCAATTGAAATCACCCTGGTCCACGCGCTCATATCTTTCATACTCCTCGAGATCGAATTGCGGCAAAGCGCAGAACCCTTGTTCCTTTGCGCGCCAGACACCATACACAACGTCTTGAACTGTAATGCCATAATCTGCTTGACTGTATCCTGCATCGCGGAAAGGCATCAAAGGTGGGTCTGCTTGAGCGATTGGCGCAAGCGCGAGATGTGGTGCCCATGATTGGATCAAGACCATATACGTGGCTAGGAGACATGCAGCGTTGGCTCGACCTAAGTCACTCGATTAGTTTTTTTTCAACCAGCAGACTTTTATGAAACAGTAGCTTACTACGCGCATCCGCTTTACTCCAGAACACGACAGGTTTGTTCTTATTTTCTGGAGCGCCAAGGATGTCGTGGAATTGAACCGCGAACCTGTAGAGATGTCCAATGTGTAATGGTCCAAAGTCATGGTGAAAGGCATTGTAGAGGAGGGTGTCGTCAACGGAGAAATAATGAGGTGGTTCTCTTTTGTCTGAAACGACTGAAGGTCCATCTGCAGCTCTTGCTGACCGCTTTGTCGGAGATCGTCGAGAGCTCTGTTGCTCAGGGTACGGGAAGAGAGTATCGGGTGAGGGAGGTGTAGTGTAAGATGCCAGATACAATCGGTCTGTGTATGTTAGCCAGTGAAACGGCCTATCCTCTTCTCGAGGTTCTTTTGGACCCTTCTTTGCGCTGGCGCCAGCATATTTATCATTGGGTAGTAATGTTGCCCACTCGAGCATAGAATCATAGTCCATTGGATGCATGATATCAATAATATAATGATACTGGGCCGAAGATGTTCAATGGATCGAGTCGCGCAATGAATGATGTTTTGATGATATTGTAAATAAAGTAACATACCTGGGATGTACTCGATGATTTGCCCGTACTTCAATTGAGAGGAAGGAGGCATCGTGGAATAAGGCACACAAAGGCACCAAGCTATTCTGGCAGTCGCGAAGCTCGAGCGTGTAAATATGGAGTAATGGAAGGTATATTGGTATCGTAGGCAAGTGCGATGGTTGTGGTGAATACTCGAGGTCAAGATGGTGAGATGGTACTTGGTACGATAGGCGCAAAGTTTATATTGTTATTGTTGACTTTCCAAATAAAAACAAGTAAACACTCCTGCGCAAGAGCTGATGTGTATAAGATTTTTTAACGGCGACGGAATAAATAAAAGATATCTTTCCTTTTCATAAAAAAGACGAATGAAATCAGAAATGTCAATGACAATCCGAAGGGAAAAGTTTAAGTAGAAGAAGGATTTCCAAAATTATTGTTAGGAATTCTTATGGATTTGTATGTATGGTGAATGTTAACGATCAATAACAATTTACTAGTCTGTTTATAGTAATTATTCTGACCCGGCAACGAGAATTGACCAGCAACATGAACAAGGGTTGGAGGTCAAGATTCCAAACAACTTATTATTATGATGGGATGGATGGATGGATATATGGGCCAGAACTCATGTAAATAAATAGTTTGTTTATTATATGGCTGGCGAACATGAACTGCTTGCCAGGTATATCTTCGATTTCTTTTTTCTATGAGGTTTATTATTGGATTTTATCTGATCTAGCACCGCATTCTACTACCTACCTACCTACCTACCTACCTACCTACCTCTCTAGATACATCTATCAGGTAGACAGAATCAACAATTGAAGATTCTATTTGTCTCAAGCCCTTCTCAGCAGAATTAGATAGGCGTTTTTGCTTTCCCCTTCATTTTCTTCTTCATCACTTATCAAGGAAACTTCACTCTCTTCAAACCAACCTCCCCTCCAAACTTTTAGATATCCCTGCTATTCCTCATCCCTCCTTTTCCTATCCCGTCCCTATCACCGCCAAAACACATCATCCAAAAATGACAGGGTCTATTCTCAAAAAATCAAAACAAATTCCTCCGAATATCTTGATTTCCTTGAAATGACCCAGCAGTATATCTCAGTATCTCCAATTGAACATTTTCAAACCCTCAACCCCTAAGAATTTTGAATAGATTTGATATTGATATTGATTTTCGAGTGTTCTATAGAGAATAGTTTAATAATCCTGTCACTCGGTTACTATACTACTTGAAATTGATAAACTAATCCTTGCACTTAAATCTCCATTCCCCTCCAAATTAATAACCAATGCTATGCGCAGCACTTTTTGACCCCCCCATTCATACATAGTCGATAATAATAATCCACCAATTTCACCTTAAACCTCAAACCTCAAACCTCAGACATCAAACATCAAACATCAAACGTCAACAACAATGGCCACCGAACTAGAATTTCCCTGTACACTGTAAGTTCCTTCCCCCATCCAATCTCCCCCTCTCCCCCCCAAACCCCACAACCCTAACCCCTCCCCCAAACAGTACCCTCGACATCCCCCTCCCCACCGCCCGCCTCGCCTCCGCCGCCCTCTCAGCTCTCTCCGTCGACGCCGAGCTCTCTCCCCTCGTCCGCCGCACCTTCTCCCTCGTCTCCCCCTCTCCAGACTCCTCCTCCGCACCCAAATCCATCCTCCGCACCTCCTACCGCGCAACCACAAACCGCATGTTGCGTGTCGCGGCCAACGGTTTCATGGAGAGTGTATCTGTCGTCCTGGGCGTTATGGAGGAATTAGACATTGATGTTCTTGAGAGTGGGGAGTCCAATGCACAAGTTGATTCTTGATAGGTCATGAGATAAATCGCATACACAGATATCTCAGAACCCTTCTCTTCATGACTTGGTGGTTCCCGGATGATTTTCCAGGAAGACAAGATGCAGAGTGACAAAGGGGAAGGAAATTGAAGAATGGATAATGAAGAAGAAGAGGGGGAAAAGTCGACATATCATTCGGTGGCTCGAAAATCGCATATCAAGTGCCTAATACACATGCGCCCGATATTCATCCATTGATCTGTTTCGCGACAGGACAGATTCAATGCAGCTATTTACGACGATGTGTCTTTGTCAAGGGTGTACACTCAAAACCATTGGGGATAGTACATCATGTGGATCATAAGTTAATACATACATCTATACATACATGCTCGAGAGATATCGAAGCAGGTGCTGCTACCACTCTCATGTCAGATATAGCAAAATAAACATTCAAGCAAATTATCCACATGTGCCCCTTCATTCAAATCAAAAGTAGCGAATCTTCAATTTCTACCAAACCAACGAAACCATGAAACCCTACACCACAAGTTTCTTCTTATACCCAAACCCCTTTTCAAAGTTTCAACAAAGCAGCAAAACATTATGATTCTGTTCAAGAAAATACCTTTATTCTATAAAAATTAAATACACATCTACAATTACCCATCACTCACTCCACCACCCATTATCACAACCGCACAGCCGAGAATACAACACAGATATCTGTCATCTAGCGTCTGATTGTGTTGATGTGTATCAAATGCATCATATAGAAAACGCTAAGTGATAGACCCATATCACGTAGCTTTCCCACCGATTTCCCTCAATATTGTTGTCTCGCAATTAAACTTTTATGTAGCCCCCAGACCCAGTCATTCTCAGAAGAAATCTCGACACCTAGAATGCCCTGGAACGTATTCAGCCGTGAAATCAGAAGCTTCGTATCCAGGTATCAATAACTCCGTTCAAAAATCCATGAACCCATAATTTTGCCTCCCAGAATAAAAGAAATGGCACTGAGAAAGAAGCACTCCAAACCCATTATTATAAATTTTCTTTCTCCACAAGTTTCTGTTCCGCTTCCTCTGCTCTTTTATTGGCTTCGGCCAAAACTTTTTCCAAGTGACTGATGTATTCAATGGCGACTTCGACCGTAGCGGCTTTACTATTTGCACTCTGTCCACCCTTGGAGCTTGCGGACTCGTTCTCTCCACCATCACCACTTCCACTCTTGTCTCCCGTAGCATCTTTGGGTTTTCCTCGAGGGTAATATTCAGATGGTATCATATCATGTAATGTTGTAAGTGCTAAGTTGATCCGGTTTCGTCTTCCTTGTTCGGCGAGTTTATGAGAAGTACGTTTCGATGTTAAATTAGTGGATAGTTCCGAAGGATACGAAACGCCAGGAAGATGAGTTCCTTCAAGTATGTTTTGGTAGTTTGACTTTGATGCAAGTAGAAGGGAAGCAGTGGCGTCGTCGTGCATGGATGAACCACCAGGGAGTAATGGCTTAATGCTAGGGGATATCTTAGGAAGAAGAGCCGGTGAAGCAAGGACGGAATTGCTTGCCCTCTTCTTAGCACCTCGTGCTAGCATTTGTGGCGTCTTGCGTGTGGCACTCTTTGCACTGTTTATTGCATCTATCTGAGGACTCTGACTGAAAGATGATGCTGCTCCGGGAAGTGCAACTACTGGCGACGACAGAGGTTTGAATCCAGGAGTTTTGGATCCTGTTGAGCTCAAAGTTGGTGTCATTTGTCCATCGGATTGTGTATCGATACGAGACAATGTAGGTTTTATAGTAGTATTGGCAGCTTCTGGCAATGCGAACCCATCCAAAACAGGATCATCAAGTTCCATTTCCTGGCCCAGTCCCGACTCAATAGCAGTAGGCGATTTAGTGATTCTCATCAGCGAAGCTGGCGTAGCTGGTGATCCAAGGGGAATCCACTTATTCTTGGCATTGTCCTTTTGTGCTACAACATAGGGTGATCTCCCAGCCGAGCTCGGTAACGGTGGAGGCGCCATATCCGATAGGTGCTCAGGAGATATAGAGCCATTTTCAGAATGGTCGGTGCTTGCTGCTGAATTCGTAGATCCAGTTCCTTTAGAATGAGACAATTGCGAACTCAATGGCTCAATAATTTCTCCTAGCGCCTGAGCATTCATACTTAAGCTTTTCCTACCCCGACTTGGCTTGACAATTGGCGATTGCCGAACTACACGAGTGTTCACCCGAGGTTTTGGTGCAACAGACTTTCGGGTAGGCTTCCGAGCCGGAATTATAGAGCTCACTGGCGCAGAATGTGAATCACCATTCATGTCAATTGGGGAATCATTTGACCCCGAATGACGATGGTCGAACATAACTTGATGGTCATTCTGGGCGTGTAAAGCTGGGGAGCTCAAGGGACTAAAATAAGCTCCGGGGACAGTGTAATCAGGGATATTAAATTGAGTTTCTAGGGGAGTAACAGCTGGTGACACGAGCGGAGTAAATGCCATCTAATCAGTTTTATTAGTATTTTATTCTTATACTTATTGAATTGTGAAACCATTAAATAAGAACGCGAAAGTATAATCAATTTGACTAACCTCTTGCTCTCTCAGACGATAGGGCTCATATACAGATGGCGGATGCTCTGCTGGAGTATAGAAATGTTGATTGATACCATGCATTTCCATACTATTGGGTGTGGGTGGAATCATTCTACTCTGGGCATAAAAGTTTCGCTGTTGTTCCTGTGATTGCCGTAGCTGATGCTCACGCTTCTGCTGTTGTAGATATTGGATTTGCGCATCCAAGTCTGTCAAACTCTCTGTAGAAGTATGTGGTTGTACGATTGGAGTTCCAAGTATGGCCGGATGGGTAGAAGTCGTAGTCATCGAAGGCATATGTTCTTGCATCGTTCCATCATGCCCCATCTGATGATTGCCGCTCATCCCCGTATTCATTGGATTCATCCCATCTTGATGTAACATCTGTTGACTTTGCGATTGTTGCTGATTGAAATTGAAATCGAACTGGAGGGTATCGGCCATGTTGTGCATGTTCAGGTCAAGGAATTGTTGAAAGTCATCTTGTGAAGGAACGGATAAAGTAGGATCCTGAGCATCCCAAACCCCAGAAGTGTCCATAATTGCGTTTGTGATCAATCAATAAATTCCGCCAACTTTGTGCACGAATGCGTTGTGGTTGCACAATAAATGGTCGCAAACTGAGGGGTCCTGGTGGGAATGGTATATGCGCCGTGCGCGGACTATCGAAATCTGATCAGATGAGAGTGCGATTTGTGTTGATCACCTATATCACTCCATTTGGCGAAATCTGTCGTAGTAATCAAGGTCGGAAAGTTCACAAGCAGGACTTGAGCTTCCGTTTCGACAGTGAGCAAGTTGGGGAACCGGGGAATTGGTTGATGGCTAAAGGCTTTCTAGGCGCAATCGCTTTTCAATGTAAATTTTCTCTCGAGTAATCAAAGAAATACAGACGACAACAATGTGTATATTGTCTAACAATTCTGTGTTGGCCAAAAGAATATCGATCTCGACCTCGTAGAATGTACCGGCAAGTTCATTCGGTCGTCGTTGAAACCCCGTACTAATTAAGATGGATCGTTTCTTCCTACTTGGGGGTTCTTCTCGTTTTTTTGGAAGTTCAACTAGCACACCTACTTCTTATCGCACTAATACTTGGGGGAGCATAGGGAGTGACTTTGTTATTTATGTAATAAGACCGTGCGAACTGTCTTCCATTGGGCAGGTGGTTAAGTAAATGGATGTTTTAGATGTAGAAAAAACAAATAGTAATATCAAAATATCAAAAAGTTATTTCTACTTTTTTCCAGACTTAATGATGGGTAAGCAGGGCAGGTCGTAGTCGTTTTGGATCTCTCTAATTGTTATAGGCGATACTACGGATCATTGAAGCTACTACAAAACCGACCACTAGAATGGTAGAGGTGGGATATTACCGATTTGTGCTCGCAATATAATATAAAATCTGTTACATTTATCTTCCTAATGAAGCGTTTGCTTGACTTGGAGGAGACTATGGAAGGAATGTCACAAAACAACTCTCTCCATAGATTATCGTCTTCAACACCACGAGTATTGCAATTTGAGGCAAGCGCGGAAAGCAATCATCGGTTAACAATACACTCAACATCAGCTGAACCATTCACATCTCACTCTCCTCTTGGGAGAAGGTGACTATGAATACAGAATAATAGCGTTGTGTGTGTGTATGTGACCTCCTCAATCCTACCCCCCACGCTCCACGTTTATGCTTGCTTGCGAAAAGTATAGAAGAGGGATTTCCCTTGGATCTCGACACGAAATAAACATTTCCGTCAACAGTTCTCTATTCTTCTAGATTAACTGTTAGATGCTGTATTGCAACCACAACAGGAATATATATCTATATCATTATGCCATGTGAAGTGTAACCCCGGATGGCTCGTTTCTTCTTGGCTGTGAAGACTCTATACTATTCAAGACCATACATGGCCAAGAAGTCTGTGTAGATCTAAGTAATCGACAAATCAATCGACCCCATCAATTCTCCAGCTACCTTCCACCAAATCATAAAGCATGTTCAGAGAGAATTAAAACAATCGCCAACATCTATAAAGCTCTTCCGATGTTCAAGTCCCCTTCACCAAGAGACAAGTGGTTATGAATCTAATAAGTCTATGCATTTCAATCCTCTAAGCGAGCCCCCCAATGCAGTGAACCATGCTCCACCTCCAATCATCAGACTCTCCTCGAAGTATTACTACGCCATCATATACCCTCCTTCCCACTCCACTGACTCTCATCATCCCACACTCCCCAAGAAATTTCGTACAGGATCCATGCACCAAGCCAACCGGAAGAGGTTCTCTGCACCACGGACATCCAAGGTATTGATGCATGTAAGTAAGATTCCACCCGTGCTTCAGGGTCTTGGAAAGGGTTAAAGAGTCGGACTGGCTGTACAGGGCAGGATGGTCGAATAAACTTCTTAGAGATGGTTATAAGCAGCCAATGAGACATCAAGTTTTACATTCACCCGGCAAATGTCTGTTTGTTTTATTTCGGCTACGAGGAAACACATCTAGGGTGCCTATTGAATTCCTGATCCGAGTGTAAGATCCCCAACTACAGCTTAGAACATCGTTCATTTGGCCAACCAGACGCCCTTCAACGCATGCTAGGTCCATGAAATCGAAGTTCCCATGATCAATATCAGCCCTACCCTGGTCTCACAATACAACCCAATAGAAACCTCTAAAGACATGTGAATCTTCCATAATGGGCATCGACACCTGGCATTAGATAGAGAATCATCTCAATATCTTACTTTCTCTCAAACCACCCTTCGTATGTTTTCATCTCGTCATATACATCCACAACCACATCGCATCCATATTTATTCTAGAGCTCAACAACGGATGAAGCTACATCCCACAATGTTCAGCTATTTCCCTCCGAACCCTCAAATTTCGCCAGCAGGTTATCCTCCATTTACCCACCTACACTCTTCCTCTCCAACTTCCTCACAGAGACAATTCCCTCTCTACCCTACCCAGAAATCCTATCTCCCCCTCCTCTCCAATTCACCTTCAAACCACTCACCACCATCCCTCCTCCCTCATCCCATCTCCCCATCCTCTCACCATACCAACTCCAAAGTCAAGTGCCCTACAACCTCCCACTCAACCTTCCACTCTATCCACCAACCCCACCAAACCCCTTTCTTCACTCTTCCCACCTTCCCACCTCCTCCTCAACTCCACCCCCTTATCCCCACAACCATAACCCAAGCATTCCCCTCCCCCTCCTACAGAAATCAACTATATAATCCTCCATCACAACACACTACCAAATCAACAAACAGCAGACATATCTTTCCTTTTCC
Source organism: Botrytis paeoniae (assembly GCA_004786145.1). Lineage (NCBI taxonomy): Eukaryota > Fungi > Ascomycota > Leotiomycetes > Helotiales > Sclerotiniaceae > Botrytis > Botrytis paeoniae. The sequence goes on from PQXI01000042.1 coordinate 25,753, forward strand.
CCAATCCCGTGCACCACCCATGAATGTACATCCATCTACACCCCGCAGAACACGCCCTTCCATTCGATTCCGACTTCAACTCTGATCCCAACATCATTTTACTATTACACGCCACCAGCCCATCAGTCAAGCAAGCTCAAAAAATATCACTCGCCTCCCAAGATACATGTTAACCACATACTCACTTCCAAGTCATGTATACATCTCCAGTCCTTTCACCAGTGAACGAGAATTTCCGAACTTGATCAAGAGACCACCAAATCACCGTCAACGGTAGGTCTTCTGAAATTTAGTTTGTCATGCATGCGAACTCACATGCAATTTGTCTCACATTGCTCTATCATATTATCGACTTTTTGTACTGGTTTTATGGATTTGCTACTTTTTTTTAGTCTAATCGATTTGATAAAAAAGTGCCAGGCCGTAACCTATCAACAACCGGGAAATGACATGTGGAAGTGGTCTTCAACAAAAAAATGGAAAAAGGAAAAGAGATGTTGGGCGATCGAGAGACATTCGCAAAGTAGCGAAAGGATGTGTGGAAGGGAAAGTACAGTATGGTTTGATGCATTAAAGAGTCTAAAGGCAAGCAAGTTGCGAGTGAGACCCCCCAAAAGCTCTTTATGAAGCTCGCCCCCTGCTCATCTCGTCTACCGAAACATGCAAAACCCAATCGTAACCTCCATCGCTCGTACGCCCCTTCGACCAAACATCAACGCCATATCCGATGATTCTCTATTCAGCAGCTGGCTTCTCCTCAGCTGGTGCAGCGGCCTCGGCTTCCTTGGCCTCAGCAGGTGCAGCAGCAGACTCTGTAGTAGCTGGCTCGGCCTCTGATGAAGTCCAGAGGGTCTAAATAGGTTCATTTTGTTAGTAATAGAACTTGAAATCATAATGCGTCGCGAGAATTATTTTACGTACCAAGTTATCTCTCAAGAGCTGCATGATCAATGTGGAGTCCTTGTAGCTCTCCTCACTAAGGGTATCGAGCTCTAAATAACGGTTAGATCACTTGTGTATATTTTTGATGCAATGACTTACCAGCAATAGCATCATCGAAAGCTTGCTTGGCAAGATGGCAAGCTTGATCTGGGGAGTTCAAGATCTCGTAGTAGAAAACGGAGAAGTTGAGAGCAAGACCAAGACGGATTGGGTGTGTTGGTGCAAGGTCAGTTTGAGCAACTTCGGTTGCATTCTTGTAAGCCTCAAGAGACTTGTCGGCAGACTCCTTTCGCTTGTCACCAATGGCGAACTCAGCGAGATAACGGTGGTAATCACCCTTCCTGTAATATCGTTAGTAAAAAAATTTAAATGAAATTTATGGCTCAAAAGACAAATTACATACATCTTGTGGTAGAAGACCTTAGATTCACCGCTCTTGGCAGAAGGAATCAAGTGTTTGTCCAAAACCTCGAGGATATCTTCGCAGATCTTGGCAAGTTCTGCTTCAATCTTTTGACGGTACTCCTTGATGAGAGTAACCTGGGATGAGTTGCCTTTCGACTCCTCCTTTTGTTCAATGGAAGTGACGATTCTCCATGATGCACGACGAGCACCAATAACGTTTTTGTATGCAACAGACAAAAGATTACGCTCCTCGACGGAGAGTTCTTGGTCTTCAGAGGCGACGGACTTCATGTTCTCAACCATCTCTATTCCTACGGTTAGTATTCATACGCTTCGATCAAGGGCTGTAAATCTGCATACCTTCGTATCGCTCAGCCTGCTCGGCGAGCTTGGCGAGATAGACGGAATCTTCGTAACCCATGACTGCGATTTGTAGATCTGTTGAAATAGATTTGTTAGTTATCGTTTGCTCAAAACTAAAGGTTGTGTTTTTTGTTGTTAAAATGGCCGAAATCCAATAGACAATTGCGACTGTGCTAGTGTTTGACGTGACTGGGCTGTCACCGATATTTGACCCGGCCACTTCTGCATGCGCCAAATCTCCATCTGCGAGTGAGAACATGCCAATCGATGCAGTTTACTATGTATGATAAATTCGAGGGTTAATTTGCTGAAGGCAAAAGCAACAAGTACCCCTCAGTCTTGCGGAGGGGCAATGGTTAAAGGCGAAGAGTCGTTGAATGATTGGTGGTTTGCAAATGAATGGAAAAGTCGATCCTTCGAGTCGAGTAAACAAGGACAATATGATGTAGCACATACTGATTGTTTGTTGATGGCGTTGGTAGATGGATATATTGGGCAGGGCGGAGGGAGAAAACAGATGACGAGATCCAAAGACTTTGAGGGGAAATGAAGATCTTACCTGAGTATCTTTTTATGATATTATTTAAGTCTTTAGGAAAGAGATCTCACAAACTGAAATAGGAAGAAAAACGTAGGATGTTATGCGACGTGGGAAATGTGTTTGTGTGTTGGTTTTGGTTCTTGGGATGGTTTTCTCGATTAGAGAAAGTGGTAGGTACCGTAGGCCGTGAGGAAGTTGCTGGAAGGACGCACTAGTGCCACTTTTAGAAGATGGGAAGCGATCTGCGAGGTAAAGGGAATGAATGAATGAATGTGAACGGATAACCTCGAGATCGTAAAAGGGGCTCAGTGTTTTATGTATTATTCTGTAAAATTACTTGGATGATATAGATTCAATTTATTAATTCCTTTTTGAGGGGGAGAGGGGAAAGAGTTCATTGGAACAAACTATATCAGAAATCAACTTCTTATCAAGTGAATTCATCTACTGTATGTACGGGCAAAATGGTTGAGATTCTTTTCTTTTGGCTGTTGTTCATGCGTTATATTATGTGGGTTTCGGGGTATCTAGACACTTGAGTCGAATTGAATTAGACAACTCTTTTTCCAATATAAGAACACTGAGCGTTGAACAATCTTCACATATACTACATCTCAAAACCCCCCTTTTTATTGTCTTTGTAATCGTCTTCTATAAGTAAGATCTAAGAGGCAGAGAGACATGAGACATGAGACACGAATACCAATACCAATACTACCATATGTATGAGACGTCTTGATATGTATACACTTTCACATCTCCACTGTTAGCCAACGAGGCAACCCAACCCAGCCCAAGTACAAGAGTCAGAGATATTCGGCTCGAGATGATTTCCATGCAGTTCAACAGGGCTGATGAATACTCTGTCCATGCCTGGTTCATGTTGCTGGATTGGACCAATCTTGGTTAATGGTAAATTCAGTTCGTTAAAAGTGGTTATCCGTCGCGTGAATGTAACATGATTTGACCTTGACCCAGATTTGCATTGTCACGAATTTTAAATTTGTTCGAAGATGGAAGGCTTTTTGGTCATTTTCTTGAGGTGTTGGGCGTTTCTGTTTCTGTTTCTGTTTCTGTTTCTGTTTCCATCCCCTAACCCTTTCCTCTCCCCTTCCTTCCTTTCCAAGTAATGTGAACTGACTTTCTGTGATTGTGGCAGTGCTAATAAATGAGGTCTAAAAGCATAGACGCTCTGTTCTGCCTTGGTTTCTGGAATCTGGAATGACATTTATTATTAATATTACCGCTGCGTTGTGTTTGGTGTTAGACCGTTCACAAGCACAAGCACAAGAGCACAACCTTATAGCTGTTTCAATATCGGTACATCACCAATGGAGTACTGCATAGTCAAGCAGGCTTGAGTAGATATTGTCTTCGACACCGAGGATGCTCTGTTCTTCAATCGATACCCACAACCCGGTTGATTTCTGTCAGAGTCAGATATACCTCAATTCTACTTCCAGATAGGTATGAGAGTTACGAATTTCTAGGAATGCTACCTAGGTAGGTAGTGGGGCAGAGTAGTATTATTTATAGAGTACGGAGTGGTTCATAACACAAGTCCACTGTAGCTAGGTAGGAAGGTAATCATCACAGTAGTAAATCAACAATCGAGCAAAGCAGTATCCAAGTCCTTCAAGTTTAAACTTTGCCGTCTCTAACAAGAGTACCTAGTCCATCATATGAAATTGATACACGGAGTAGCTGGAGATTTTCGATTACCTAGCAACAAGAAGACATGTTCATGCCACTTTAGCCGTGCTCTGTTTATTTTTGGATGATTGAGCACTCGTTCTGCGCACATTTATCCCCACATGTCTTTAAAGCAGCCATGATTCCCCATTCAAAACAGCTGATCATGACGATGACCTGATCTTTCCCCTCACAACCTCAATTTCAAGGCACAATTACGTCTTTCACATCCAAGAGTTTCTATCCAAGCTTCCAGCCCGCAAGCTACTTCGGCATCATCCAGCAAATCATTTCATAAACAGTCATACCACCAATTGAACAACCCCTCAAAATACATCCGACATCTTTCTACCTTCGGAATACCACCACGAGAAAAAAAAACTCAAATATAATCATCATCATGTATCGTCTTGCAATCAACTATGCCATGCGACCAGCAGTCCGCACATCCATCCCGGCTGCTAGAGCATTTACTGTATCAGCACGCACAATGGGCGAGGGAGACACCGGCGCTGCCAGATTTGGCGGCCAACAGTAAGTTTTCCATCCCTTCCAATGCTACTACTTGACTATCCTCGCGATATTGAGTTCCGCAAAGGAAAGGGTAAGCTTCCATCCGCGTTTGCAGCTACAGAACTAACAAACTCTTCCCCAGAGATGCCTTTACCAAACGCGAAAAGGCCAATGAGGATTACACCATCCGTCAGCGCGAGAATGAGAAACTTTTGGAGTTGAGGAAGAAAATTACCGAACAACGTGATCACTTGAAGAAACTCGAGGACCACATGTAAGAATGCTCTTCTCACCTCGTACCATCCTCTACCCCCTCTCTGTCCCCAAATCCGTATCTACACTCAATCCATTCAAGCTAACCTCCCCTCTCTCTCCAGTTCCGAAATCGAGAAGCAATCTGGTGGCGAGCAGAAGTAAGTATACACATACTTTTAGAAAAAACTTCGAGCTTTCGTCCATATATCCATATATCCATAGTCAGAATTTGAGAAGTACTGTTTTCCATCGATGGACTCCTCTCTTCTCTAAATGCAATCAAGTCTTTTGATCCTCATCCCCTCTGTTTATCTTATCTTTTTCTCTCTTTGCAGAATTTAAGAAAGAAGAAAATGCTAAATGCTTTGGTTCATTACCAGCTAAATCAACTTAAAAATTTGCAAAATTGAAAAAAACTCATGTGTGGATGGGCGCGGGGGGCGGTGGAAAGGGGGTCGTTTAAGTCGAGCAAGAATGAACAAAATGAGATATGATATCAGGATTGTGATGAAATTATGGTCGTTTATAGTTGGTGAAATTATTGATTGTATGATACGATCATTGCCTCTCCACGTGGTTGCAGAATTCCTGTGTCAAGCCAAGTTAATCCCGTTTCAATGGAACAAAATTGGCTATGAGCTTGATCAGTCTCTATTCTTTCTTGCTTCATGCTATCTATTATACACAAAAATGCTCATTAGAACACTTCTGCCCCGGTTTGTACATCCACGTATTCGCCTACTTTGGATATATGAATCCTTTCGTATCTCTCTTCTCTCCTCAATCATCTATTGAAGGCTTGCGGTATTCAGTCTTCCATGTTCATTATCCACATATGCTCCCCTCAAAATAGACCATCCATGCATGAATTTGCAAATGTATTTCCTGCCAAATCAAAACGCCCAAACATCCATTCAGCACGCCAGTACAAACTTATCGGCCTCCATTTTACCTGCTTTGTCGAGCTCTGTTCTTCGCCCTCGGCCCTTCATCTTCTGCCCATAAAAGATCTATAGAAGTGATCTGCGGCATCACCATCCGCTCCACCAAGACCATTTGCACTCATACTTTGTCCCAATTTGTGCGCCGCCTCAACTTTCTCTTGTAGTGTTTTCGCATTCTGATCAATCCATTGTAATTGCATGAGATGTGAATTAAGGACTCGGACGATATGGGAAAGCTGTAGGCACATTTGATTAGTGGAATTCTTTAAAAATCTAATATATAGATTGGAGTAACTTACTGGATCATCAGACTTTGTACTCTTGTTCAGAGTAGCAGATGCCTCATTCATAGCTTCAATCATAGTAGAAAGATCTTTGCCCATTTCATCAAGTTTGTCCGCCAATTTCTCCGCCATCTTGTAGGTTCTCTCACGCTCCTGATCTGGTCCTTGTAGTGTTTCGACAGCTGTATTTTTGAACATTTCATCAACCTCCTGTTCGTAACGATCGAGCCACTGTTCGAGTTCGGCTTGCTGGCCCTCCACCGTTGCTAGTTGTCGTTCGACTTCTGCGCTTGATCTTTCAGCCTCAAAGGTAGTATTGTATAATTTTTGAATCTTATCTCCATTCTCGACCAAAAGACGATCCCACTGAGCCACCTTGGTTGCTTGTTCTTGGAATTCCTTCTGGTATTTCGCTAAATCAGATGCCCATCGGGTGATGATTTCATCCATAGTTTTGTTCTTAAGACGAGATAATTCCGGTCTTGGGCCAGCCGTAGAGGCTCCTAGAGATGCTGCGTTTCCTGCCGCCCCAGAGCCAGCAGTTGCTCCGGCTCGTTGATCTAGATTTGCAGAGCCCGCATTTGCGGTCGATGAAGCAGGAGCAGGAGTGCTGGTGTTGGTTGGGCCAGAAGTACCGGGAGTTGATGATTTAGCTGCGCCAAACAAACTTGATGTTGTAGCAGCTGGTGCAGGAGTGGAAGTAGTTGCAGCACTAGTAGAAGCAGCGTTTCCAAAAAGCGATGATGTTTGCGCTGGGGCAGATGCAGATGGTGCGGGTGTAGATGTAGCTGGATTGGGTTTTCCAAACAGACTGCTGGTAGCAGGAGCTGCGGGAGCGGGAGTAGTAGAAGCCTGTGTTCCAGGGGTGCTAGCTGCTGGAGTAGCAGAAGGAAAGCTGAAAGATGGGGCTGGCTTAGCAGCTTCTGTAGTCGCCGCAGGTATCGAGCTGGCAGCGGGGGCTGCCGAAGCAGCAGGCTTATTTCCACCAAACATGTTGCCGCTAGGCGCGGAAGGTTTTGTAGCACCACCACCACCGAACAAGCTGCTAGTAGGAGCTGCAGCTGCAGGAGTGCCACTGGAAAAAAGACCACCAGTAGGGGCTGGTGCAGCGGGTGTCTGTGTAGGTTGTGATGCGGCTGCTGGTTTTGGTGTTCCGAACAGACCTCCAGCTGATTGTGATTGAGCACCTCCGCCAAACAAGTTACCTGTACTCGCAGCTGGTGCATTATTTGTAGGTGGTGGTCCTGCTGGGGTTGTAGATGCAAAACTGAAAGGCTTGCTTGGTGCTGGTGTTGTTGATCCTAAACTCGGGGTACTCGAAACTGCTCCTCCAAACATACCACCTCCTGCCGCTGGCTTGTTCATTCCTGAAAACATACCCCCCGTAGGAGTTGCGGGTTTGTTCTCCGTTGTTGGCGTTGAAGCACCATCTGGCTTGGGCCCTCCAAAATTAAAGCCATCACTTCCACCTGTAGCTGCACCTCCTCCACCAAAAAGTCCACCTCCTGCTGAAGTTGTAGGTGTGGTGCTAGCAGCAGGCTTTCCAAAACTGTAAGAAGACGTGGCATTGGGCGCATTTCCTGTGCTTTGGCCAAAGATACCTCCAGCGGCTGGCTTTGCAGCTCCTGCTCCTCCAAAGACCGGTGCTTGTGCTCCAGCTGGTTTTGGTGCGCCGAATAGAGATGATGGTGCAGCCCCAGATGTAGCTGGCGCACCTCCAAATAGTCCAGCTCCAGAACTATTAGGAGGGTTGCTAGAACTTCCCCCACCAAACAATCCCCCGCCGGTACTTCCAGTGTTGTTGAATGTAAATCCAGACATCTTGTAGATATTATTGTTGAGCTTTAAAAATAGGGATGCGAATCGAAACCGAGGAAGGAAGATTTTCCGATGTTGTTGATTGTTTATACCAGATCAGAAGCTGATTATTTGTGAAGGAATCGAGATGATCAGCAATATAATATTCTTCAATGTTAAATTGAATTGAGGTACAGCTTCTGCAATAACCGAATTGATTTAATCAGCCTTGCGCATTTCAAAGCGCGTGAAATTGAAGTCTTTTGTCTTTCTTAACCTTTCCCAGCGCGACTTTTTGGTACTGTATCGCGCCTCAATCAAAAATTAAGCGAGTGAACAACAGAATGATCGGAGCTCTTGCTATCATTGACCGAGAAGGGAGCAGTTGTCAATGTTCCCCCTTTGGATTAGACTTTCTCTTATTCACTACTCAGTTTACATTGCCAACACGTTAATCGTACCTCCAGACCATTTTGTCTATTGATTTAGATTTTCTATCGAGGTTATCGCTGATATCTCGTTGGTATCATCAATCATGGCTGAGGAAGACCACGGAAGTCTAGAACCTCCTACAAGGACTAGCATTGAGGACCCAGGCGCACACGAACTTGCAGGTAAGGCCGACGAAACTAAGTTTCAACACTCTCTATTGTTTTTGCGACGATGAGGATAGAATGGTCTTAATGCAGAACATACCCTCGACAGTTTACATAAATTGATTCGTTCTAACATTCTTGTTACTTAGAAACTGTTGAATCTTCGGAATCAGAAGACCATTTTTCAGATGCACACTCTGGTCTAGAACCATCCACCGCAGCCTCACCCACTGTCCCCACTACTCGAATTGAGAAAGTCGACGATGAACCAAGTTATGGAGAAGTTCCGGGCACACAAGCATATAATATGAGAGCAGAGGATGCTGAGCCTGATCAAGTTGCAATGGCTCCAGAATTTGATAATATCGTACGAGCTCGACGACCTTCAACTCCGGGTGACTTACCCATTCCCATCACTGTCGTTGAGAAGATAGACCCTGATACTCCTAGCCATGGGGAAGTCCCGGGTACACCAGCGTATGAAAAGCGTAAAGCTGACGCAGTCCCGGACTTGGTCTTAGACTCAACTCCTGGTCGCAGTCGCTCCAATACTCTTAATACGACTGGTATAACGAGATCAAGAGCTGGTAGTACACCAGGGGATTTACCAATTCCGAAGACTGTAGTTGAGAGGATAGACTCTGAACCAAGTCACGGCGAAGTGCCCGGTACCGCCGCATATGAATTGCGAAAGGAAGACGCTCAACCGGACGACATAGTTGAGGTCGCTGATGTACCTGGTATGTATTAACAATGGTTTCCAAACACCTTCAGAGTTATTGACTGAGTTAGAATCTAGCTCCCCGTCCTTAAGTCTACGACGTCAAAGCTCTTCGGCGGCAGCGAACAAAGCCGTAGAAGAAGAATATAATGAAGAAGAAGACGGAGATGATGGTCATGGTGGAGATGGTGGAGACGATGCAGACGATGGCGGTTTTGGGGATGATTTCGATGATTTTGAGGAAGGAGAGGAAGATGCAGAGTTTGGTGATTTTGATGATGGATTTCAAGAGCCTGAAGTAACTCAATCTTCTCTACCAATTCCTGTAGTTCCTTCTTTTGTAAGTAGCCGTCTACTTTCCGTATGCAACAATAGTACACTCAGTCCTAACATAAGTATTTTGTTCAGCCCACCTTTGACCTGACAGATCTCAATGCCCCCGAGGATATTCGCTCTGCAACAGAACCCTACCTCGACCATATATTTCCCTCCGACACAATTGATATATCAGTCCTCCCACCTCTTGAAAATCCGAATCCCATATTTCTCACACCACGATCGGCATCACTCTGGTCACAACTCGTAGCTCCACCACCCCTTCAGCCACCAAATTGGATTCGATCCCGTATTCGTCGCCTTTTCCTCGTCAGTCTAGGTATTCCCGTATCTCTGGATGAAATTCTTCCAGCTTCCACACAAAAGAAACTCATCCTCCCCTCCCTCTCCTTACATCCATCATCCTCTGGTTCTCTCGACAGTTCCATAGATCGTATCAAATCCTCTTCTTCTACTTCCCTTGACTCACAAGGCAATGTCAAGCCCTCTCGCTCTGACAGTCGACGTCGAAAGGGTCCTCCACCTGCCCCTCAATTAGATTTAGTATCCGCACGTCAAACATGCGAGATTACCGAAGAGGCTCTACAAGGTTTAACAATAGATGAGTTGAAAGGACACGTGAAAAAGCTAGAGGAAATGGAAGTTTTAGCGAAAGAAGTATTAGACTATTGGACGATGAGGACTGATGAAAAGCTAGGTGATAGGGAAGCTTTTGAGGGGGTTATTGAGAATCTGGTCAAGCATGCTAGGAAGGTTAGAAAGTGATGATCTTTTAATTCTTTTAGGACAGTGCTACATATTCCATTGAGTAATCAATATTATATGTATCAAGTCTTTTATTCTACGGAATAATTAGAATTATCATGCTAGGTAACTGAGCAAATGAGCCATAACATGAACACTTTCTATTCTCTGAGATATCTTGCTGGTGATATCATAATCTTATCCTCCGCCTTGATTAAACCGATTCTGGTATCCTAGCTCCTTCTTTCAAACTGCTCTCTTGATAAACTCTAGCATGTCGCACATCCCACCCATACCACTAAAGCTCTACCGATTCTTCCAGTATCTCCTATTTGCTAACCGGATTCGCAGCCCCGAGACAGCTTTGCACTCCCGAAACAGCTGCATATTCTCCAAATACCGCATATCGTTCTCTTTCTCTTTCAAATTTCCATCCCACGTCCTGATTACCATTGACTTCCATAGCTAACGCATCTAAGCTTATACTTCTTACCTGATCCTCCCACCCTATTCATCTATATAAATGGAATGTGTAACTACACTTGCATATTCCCCTTTGCGTAAACTGTTTATCTCTCATCCTGATACCTCTCTTTCTTCGTTTACTTATATCGTATACCATATCCCATCTCCCAAGCCTCCACACTGCTATTCTAATTTCTAAATCTCCGCCTGCGATGATCCATTCCTATCCCTTCACCTCCAGCAACCACTCTACATTTTCCGCGCTCACCTTTTATAATCCCTCTCCTCCCCTCCCCTCCCACTCCCACTTCCAAAATTCTCCATGTCTAAAACTTACATTCCTAAAAGATGCTCTCAGCAAGCAGCTGTGAATGATCGAGACTCGAGAGATGTTCGAAGCGTTATTTTGGTTTGAGGGAGCTATGCATGCAAAAGAATAGGGTTAGGATTGGGATGTATTGAAATTGGGATTGAAATCGGAATTCCAGATATCAAACAGTAGAAGGGATGGGTCTTAGCATGAGGGAATGACCCATGTCCATCCGCTTTACCTCACAGTAAACACGTCTCTTTGTAGTAAAGCATAATTCTAGATATGATGGATAGCACAGTGTTTCTAGCCAAGTCATATTACATACACATTCACATTCACAAATCACCATGATCAAAGCCATGCATATCTTGACAAAAGGCAATGAATGAATTCCTCTTAATTCTTGACTAACAGACGACACACGTTCCACATCTCAAACCAGCCCGTAAATTCCTTCAACCAATGCCTAAAAGCTTGCTCGCTGATGAACCACTGCAACTATATTTATACGATGCTACGCTGCACCATGTCATTCCTGAGAAGATATCAAACCAGGAGAGGTAGAATAAATATCAAGCCCTCCGACGAAAACCACGCAACAACATGATCCATCAATCCATCCATCAACTTTTCCCGAGAGCCAGAAATATCACTAGCATAATAGTGTAAATTCCATCAAAGAAGAAGAGTAAAGACGTAAAAGATCCTCCGTCGCGGCTATGTACTGGAAAGAAAGAGATTCGAAAACAGAGAAAGACCACGTAATAAATTAGATGAATATCACGCCGCACACCTAAAAGCAATGCCGTCCAGGCCCCCATCCATGCACGCAAGAGTGGTATCATGATCGATGTACTATAATGCACCAAACCATGACGCCTTTCCATTTTCGCCAAGGTATGTATCGAGGTAATGTAATTCGTAAGTAAAGCTCGCTGGAAAATTGTCATCGAATTGTGAGACGTTTGAGAGTCGTGAATTGTCGAAAGTAATGAACGAAAGGGAAAATTGTGTAAAATTCAAAAGAAACCATAACCATAAACCATAAAAGCCGAGTCATCCACCATTATTGTTGTCAATCCCATGAAAATTGAGAGCAAGCGTCATTAAAGTATCCTAGATGCAGCAGGGTATCTTGCAGTAGTGTAAGAGAAACCAATGAAAGATCGAAGAACCCAAATCGTAGAAGTATGCCGAAGGGTATCCGCGAAAGACGACCAACTTGATAAAGACTACGCGCGACTATAGTTACTTGAATTAAGCATAAGGTGCTTGGTTATTAAAGCCACCGTTAGCAATTGGACCACCGGATGGTTGTTGCTGATGCTGGTATCCAGCGTTGTAGGCGGCGGCCGGTTGTTGGTGACTCTGTTGACCTGGTCTATTTTACACGTTAGCAAAATGCCATGTCGAGTATGGACGCCGAATAGAAGAAAAACAGCTTGGAAATAGTAAGAAACAGGTATTTATCCGATACTTCAGATGATGAAATAAGCAGTGCCTCAAGCTAAGGATAAATGCTACAAGTCCAGTAATTTGAAGTTAATGTTTGTAGGGAGATTTTTTATCATCGCACAGGCAATAGCACAAAACATAGGGATAACACATAACAACAAGTGTATGTGACCAAAAAGGAAACAAATAGTCTGCAAAATCAAATAATGGATGAAGAATACATTTGTAATCGAGTCCGCACAAGCCGCGATACTCCTATTTAAAAAAGAGAGTCTAAACTTTTGAGCTTTTGTGGATAAAGTCCAGAATAGGAAAAAGCTGCTTCAAAGCATGAGTGCAAAGCTGCCCAAACAGATCTCGTCGACGATTAAAAATCCGTCAGTAGAAAAAGATAAGTGAGCAGACTAAGCAGCAAAGCAGTGAGATTACATGTGTAGAAGGAAAAAAAAGAGAAAGCGAAGATCGTGGTCGCATGAAAAGTCTATGCTTATACATGGGCATCATTGGAAAACGCAGATTCCCACCCATCCGATACTTGAAGTAACGCTAAGACGAGAAAGAGTTATCCAGGCGTTGGACGCGAAGAAGTAAAGCCCCGAAAAATGGCAAGCCCAGTGCAGAAAGACGCCATGCTACACTAAACTCCATTCGCGAAAGAAGATGTATGCTTACTGCAAATTGTCAGCTTGAAAGTGTATTGAAGAAGGCACAAATCTTACCTGTAAAGGTTGGAAACCATTGTAAGGGTTATGCTGTTGTGGCATACCCATCTGTTGGTAGTGAGGAGGGGGAGGAGCAGGTCGGTATGGGGTTCCGGCTGGTCCAGAGTTGTTCTGGGATCGTCCCCAAGACAAACGAACGCGAGAATTGCCAATTGGGTAACCCTGCATTTGATTAATGGCCATCTCAGCAGCGTGTCGTTGAACAAATTGGACAAATCCGCAGCCCTTTCCGGGTGGAATCTTGACGTAGGTAATTTCCCCGAATCCTTGGAAGAAAGATCTAAGTTCGTCTTCGGTGACGTAGCCAGATAAACCACCAACGAACACAGTTGTGTTGTTTGGATCGGTAAATTGATTCATTGGTTGAGGAGTACCATAGTATCCAGCCATAGGTGGGCCACCACCCATTCCGTACATGCCTGGGGCACCTCCCATGGCACCGGGCATACCACCAGCACCGCCGCCTTGCATCTGCATACCTGCTGGTCCAGCACCGCCAGACTTGTTCTTAGGAGTGGCAGTACTAATGCGCATGGGTCTGTTACCGCAGTAAACACCCTGCATCTCAGTCAAAGCACGTTGCTGGTCGCCCTCTTCGGCGAAGCGAACAAAGCCATAGCCACGGGACATTCCAGAAATGGGATCAGTCATGATCTTGGCTGATTTACATGAAGGGAATCTGGCCTGGAATAACGACACAAGGACATACTCGTTCACCTCAGGGCCGAGATCGCCAACAAAGATAGAGAATTCTGGTCCACGGTCATCACTATAAACAGTCAGCAAATCATTCAAGAAAGCGCGAAGCAGAGGAAAAGAGGTATATGAACCGGGATTCTGACCGACGATCGGCAAGACCACCACCTGAGGCCCAGTTGAGCTTGAATGGTCGAGTAGTGTTTGGAATCATGGATCCGTTCAAGGATAAAGCCTTTGCTGCAGCAGCTGGGGAAGTGAAGTCAATGAAACAATAACCAGCGTTTCTAAATTGATGGGAACACAGTTAGATAATATTTCTTGGTTGAAAGTGTGGTATCGATAAGAATGGCTTACCCAGAGAATTTATCACGGATCATCTTGACATTAACTTGTTCGCCCATTCCGAACCAGACGCTGCGGATGAAGTTCTCGTCGATCCATGGCTCAAGTTCACCCATCCTATTGTAATGTGTTAGTAGAGATCAAATCGTAGACCGACTGTGTGAACAATTTGGTGTTGATCAAAAGGTAGTACAGCAATACAGTAATGATCATGACCATGATGTAGATCGGATCAAAAAGATGTGTACTCTTGCAAATGAGTTGAACTTATAGATCGAGTACATTTACGGTCGGGCACCAAGCAATGCGGCATGCAAGACATAAATATGCTCGATCTATGATCAAAATCTAGAAGGAACGAAGAAGAGAAAGAGGGAAGAGGAATGATAAAGCCAGTGATAAGATCACAAGAGATCAAATCGAGCCAAAATAGAAGAGAAACTTGAAACTTACCAGAGGGTTGTCTTTGCATCTCCTGTGACGCTGCCTGAAGAGCCTTCAACGCCGGCACCTTGTTGCGCAAATGGAGCTGGTGAGCCACCGTCACCGGCAGGCATACCACCTTGCTGCTGCTGTTGCTGCTGCATTGGTGGAGGGGGCATAGCACCGTTACCGTTATTCTGTTCGTAGCCACCTTGTTGGGCAGGATCGTAGGGTTGTTGTTGTTGTTGGAAAGACATTGCGAAGATCGATCTGTTCACAAGAGAAGGTTTGGTTTAAGGGAGAACAAAGATATAAAGAAGGAAGCAAAGTATTGCCGCGTTGTGGTTGCGAAAAAGTGTGTTGTGGTGTAAGTTTAAAAGTAAGAATTCAAGAACGGGGACCGTTGAAATAGCTTCAAAGATCGGCGAAATCTAATTCACTTAAGGTTAGCTTATGATCAATGGACTAGAGTTACGCTAGTGTGCAGGTTACGGCAGGCCCCAAAGATTGGTGTAAATTATATGATATCGTTCCTGGTTGTGATTCACGCTCTTTCAATGTGGGATTAGTAGGATTGAGAGAATGTCTGAGAATACTGGAGAGAAAACTTGGATTGGACGTGATTGTTATCTTCCTGAGTAACTTTGCTACAGAAAAAAAGTTGATAAAAGTACATTTTTTCGAGAGAAACATCCGGAAACGTTCGGAATGGTGAACTGCTCGGCCGGGCAACCAACAATCAACTTATCATACACTTGAATTTAGAAGTTGCCATTGGGGATTTGCACAAAAGAACCAATCATAAGATCCATCAATTAAAAACTTTCAGTTTACTGTGTTGTGTTGATGGAGTCTGTCACAGTTCCACCATGACAATACCACGAAACAAATAACACCATCCAACAAACTTCAGTGATGTCTTTGCACAATGAATTCACCTTGTCATATAACAAAGGTCCAGTGTTGACTCAACAATATCTCCACATCAAATGCTCAGCAAAGCAATGAATTGTCACAGCCAACCACAAGACGTCTTTTATTACTGGTGAGATGAGAATGACAACCAAAAAGGCCGCCACCATGATTCATTGTATTCAGACAGCAGTCAACTGCCACAACCTTGTTGAGCTAATGACTAATAAGCCCATCAGCATATCTGCCAACTTGCCGTCACATGAAAACTACTTTCGTAGCAAGGGTATATTCCATGAATCTGCTGCCTAACTCAAGAGCAGATTGGTTGGGGGCAGATTGGTGAATACGTTCTAGTCAAGTTAAGTGGGCTCATGGGGTTGAATATGTGTTTTACTGACTTTTTATTTTCCAGCGACTGCAAGCCCCTCTACCGCAGCTTTAGAATATATATTGGATACAGGAAGTCCGTAGACTGGAATGATGATGGAGGATTCTGACAACGCAAAGAAACAAAGCAACAAATGAAACAAGGTGCAGGGGGTCGACAGAAGTGCAGGTGCAGAGCTATGCCATCGCCTCAAGAGCACAAAACCATGCCTCGTTAGAAAGTGCCTAGAATACAGTGCTCCAACTTCAACCCACCGGGGCGTTGGGATCAAGACATACAAATGGAAATGGAATTAAGGAGAGCTTCTCTGACATGCCCGGCTTGCGCTGGAGCAGAAAAACAAAGGAAAGGATGAGTAAGGCACTGAGATGAAGCTTGCCCAGTACTGTTGCAGTTTTGGCCCCCGAATACATCATAAAAGCACTCGCTAACCATTACGTTACAATTTAGCAAGGTGTTATGCCACTCAAGCAGAAGTCCATCGTGAACTTTCCAAGATGTTACGCTTCTCATAGTGAAGCATCCCTTGGGACAACCACTAAAACGAAACCAACCCCGCTCTTAAAAAGAAATTGGACCAGCGTCACTCTCGATATTAACAGTAGGAAAATCTGGGGCATGACTCCACCATATGGGGTGGGGGCAGGGGCGGGTGTATGATCCGTGTTGTCTCTTGAGAATCTGATTTAGGGCTGAGGGGTCATGTATAACCGCAAAACTACAAAGGGTTATGACAGCTGAAACTTGAGCTAGGTAAGAGCCTCTTTTGGCCCCTACAGAAGGTGGTGTAGGATACAGATGGCGAATTTGGGCGAGGCAACAAGCCTTGCTTGATGCAATACAAAATCCCACTCTATTCAAAAATCCTCGAAATCTACCATTATGGACAGCTGCTGCGAGAACTGCTCACATTGCCACTATAGTCGGCAGCCAACTCACACCACTCTTCCCAACATTATTGACCCCCTATCATTGTGGCGGTCCGAATAAATAAGGTAACAATAGGAAACTAGATTCAAATCTCTCGGCCCGCATAATTTCGGTTTCGTTCAATCCGGGTTCATAGGGGTCTGCCATTTTCATCTTGGGAGGTATATAGCTTACCTTAGAAATTCTGAAGTATGAAACTAGTGAATTATACCCTAATCGCCCCTCGAAATAACCGATATGTGCGATTGAAAATGTAAGTGCTTAAAAGCGACGTCGTAATATAGTGAACTCGATTTTAAAAGTGTTGAAGACAACGTTTTGCGCCTGCGAAAAATCGAGGGTGGAAGATTTGAATTATTGCTGGAGAAATCTCGGGAATAAATTCAAACTAGGAGAAGAAACATATCAGTCAATTGTTCAACATTTTGAATTCATGATGAATGAGTGGGTTGATGAAGGGGTAATGGGATTTCTTAAGCGTGAAAGAGCTTCGTGGGAATAATTTTCGCAAATTTGGAACGACTTGGTAGTACCAAGGCTAGTTGCCAAGGGTAAACATTTGCGCCAGGCCCAACAGCAAAGCTACACCCGGCAAAGCCAGCCGCCGTATATGATATGCGACCATAAGCTTGTCAATTGCAACAAAGAGCTGTATGGACTGACACAACAAAGGTCGACGTGGTGGTAGGTGTAGTGAGGGGTCAGGTTGGAGGGGGGGTTTTGAAGCTGTATGCGCGACCAGTAAGGCGCAGGGACAGCAAAATGATCTACTTACATGTTTTGGATCGACTGAGGTAACAACTGCTTTGAAAAACTCCTCAAATTCCGAAAGGAAAGCAGTAAATCAAAGAAGAATGATCGAGTATCGACGAGAAACAATTAGGTGCAATCAAGCAACGCAGTTATCGAATAAGTCGACAAAGGACGGAGGACGAAAGGGTGGAAGGATGGATGTGGATGGTGGATGAGGGGAGGGGGAGGTATTGTATTCTTTTTTTTTTTTCTGTTTGGTGGGTGAAAGAAGGAAAGAATTATTATGGGTGGTGGATTAGGATGAGTGGATGTGGTGGATGTGGTGGATGGGTTAGATGGGTTGGATGGGTTGGAAATTTAGTTCATATGAGTAAGAGAGAAATTGAGAAATTGAAAGAACGAGGGGACGTGATCTTGCTTGGTTTGGTTTGGTTTGGTTTGGTTATGGTTGATCTTGATCAGGTAAGAGGTAAGGAATGGACAAAATGAACAATGTTCTTTTGGGCGCATGAGTAGTGTGGCCAGTACTAATAATAAGAGTATTTTACCTAGGTAGACGGAAAAGTGTCTAGGCGTTAGAGGAAAAGCACTTGCACCTTGGGTTTCTTTAGTGTGATTTGAATTTTTGAGGTTTTCTAAGGTATGATTTAGTAAGGTTTGATGTGATTTGGGTATGATTTGATATAGTTTGCTATAATTTTGATATCTTTTCCGTACTTTGGGTTTGTTAGTATATATTAGGATTTGATAGTTGAGTCGAATTAGCCAGTGTCAGTCAGTAGGTATTAGCCAGTCGAGCCAGTCGAGCCAGTATCAATCAATATACCCAGTCGTCAATATACTTTCAAGACAAGAAAGTTTAAAGTAGACTAAGAGTTAAGAGAAAATAGGAATTTCCTATACTTCAACTCTACTCTGCTCTACTTTATAGTATCGACCTACCCATTTACCGAAGTAGTAAGTAAGAAATAGAAAGTAGTACCTAATAAGTAACAAGTACCTAGGTACTAGTGAGTAAGTAGTAAGTATATATCTAATTAGGATCTAATGCCCGTAATCACATTTACCTACCTAAGTAATGTTTAAAATGGGAATCATCTATCTAGAACCTAATAGATCTTTACTTCTAGATTCCTACCTACAGCTATGTCCTATACAAGCAAATACAATATACTCCCTCCCCTTCATATACAACACCTAAACTGACTTCTTGGACGAAATGATTTGAATCTCAAAAATCTATCCTTTTTCATTCCATTCTAAAATCATTTTCCTTTCTCTCTCCTCCTTCTCGTCCCTTTTCGTCATAAAGTACATGCACATATATATATACCTACATACCTACATATCTACATATCTACATATCTACCCTACCCATGGACATAGATCCGAAAGTACCCATGTACCCAATCCAGCCAAAATATCAAGCAAGTATAGGTTTGGGAAGCACAGGAGATGCATCTGCAGTCCATACGAGACCTTTAAGTGAAAAGGTGCTCCTCGATACCTAGTTAGTAAGAATAGAGTAATAGAATACCTTAGAGACCTCCCTAGCACTACAGAAAGAAAGGTAACTCGTTCCGTAATAGATAAGGCTTATTTTACGTTGATATGTGCTGCGACTCTGCGAGGTACCAAAGCTACAGCCTACAACAGGGTTAATTATCAATTAAGCTATAGCTACCCAGTAGGTACTCCGTACAGAAACAAAATCGGGATTCATGAATGGCTGGCTGGCCGGATGTGGATGCACGGCGGCGCTATGGGAATTCACAAAAAATGTTGACAATCTTTTGTAAATTGTAATAAGATCATTTTCATTGCATTGCATTGCCATTGCCATTGTACCGGTACCTATCGTTTGAGTTTAATTCATCCCATCTCAATTGGTAAGGGCTAATAAGGAGGTGAAAAATTCTTATACTCTACCCCTCTTGAGATTCATCATACCTACCTGCCTTAGACTTCGGATTGAGTTTGATCGACACTTGTTCGAGATAGAGTTTGTGCATTTGTATTTAAGTATTGGGTGCATCGACCAAATTCTACCCAAGGTAGAGGGTAGAGGTACTAGACATCATCATCATTGATATATCTGTCAACAAGATTCAACCACTACCTGTTTGTTGACTTATATGCTTTCTGAGCAAGGACTTTCCTCCCGAGCTGGATGATGGATCCATGACATTCTACCGGGCTGAGGTTAGTGATGGCGAACTAAAGATCAATAAACTTATTCCTTCACATCATGTAGTCAAACTATATTCGCTCGACTCTTAAAGATAACACCAAAGAATGAATTTTGGGTTGCGAGATGATCATGAGTGGGACTATCTGTGTGGCCCTAATTATTCATGTTTGGTCTAAACTTCTAAAGCATGGAAATCTGGGGGAGCGAAACATGTCTTAGGTTTTTAGAGAATCTGTGTATGAGTAAGAGTAGGTATTTTATGATGCCAATACACATGTTCGATCTTGGAGGATGAGAGTTTGTCATGATGGAAAGTAGATATCAAAGGTACTCCTACTCAGGTGGGTAGTTATCCTTTTGGGGGATGGATGATCTTTCATTCGTGATAATATATGGTAATACCATTAGGCGTAGGATTACGATTACGATTACAATTACAATTACAACAAAAAGCTCACCCAAGCTTTCCGGACTTTTGTGCTGGGTGTGCATTGTGCTGCGCATTGATAGCGAAGCTACACATTATGGTGGAAAGCGGATCAGTGCTTATTACTGGACTACAAGCGCTCGCCTTGCCCTAGGATATATGCGTGAGCTTTTTGATCCTTTGTTCCCTTTCAAACATTAGTGTAGTTGTGTGGTTGTGTTGGAGAAACATATAGGTCAGCATGGTATATCAGATTTCTAGTTTCCAAATATATCGACGTTCTAGACGTGCTCAGTATAGATCCGAAGATATATCTACCCACCTATCTCGAAACTTCTGGGTCTTTGAGATTTTCATTCCACTTACAGAGTGTCGTAGGCTGAAGAGAAAAGAATCAAGTTGACGTGACGCAATTATCAAATTCCGTTCCAATCTTTTGGGGGCGGAGGGAGGAGGTCCATAAAACACTAATAAGCAGATCCAATTAAATGAACAATTCAAGACTCAAGTTCCCATTCTAGAGAGAGATATCATGATTTCATCTTCGTCATTGGTCAACAGCAATCCCGTCTTCGTTTCATACACAACCAATAGCAAGCAGCTGGTAAGGTAGGGTAAGGTAAGGGAAGGTAAGGTAGGCATCTAAGAAAGGAAAGGTATCATACTAGATGATCAAATTTTCATCGATGGTTCCTTAACAATCTACTAGGGAGGTAAGAGCTATCGTACTATCACACTACCATTCTCGGCTATCATACTCCCAGCTCAATATAGAGTAAGATACGTAGAGATATAGTAAATACCTAATAAACCCGGAATACCTAGTAAATACCTTCCTGATAGATAATCATTTTCAGCCCAATTAACTAGTACCTAGGCTTACTAATCATTCCTTTGCTGCAGGTATCATTTCGATCACTTCTATCATTTTCCTAACTCTTGTGAATCAAAAAGTAATCTTTATGTAATATTGATAGATGTTGAATACACATTTGCATTGAGACATTGAGACATTGAGACATTGTTAATATACTGTTCCAAAGTAGGATCATATTGGAGCATATTGATAAAAATAGTATTGCTGTGATGCAATGTCAATACTAACAATGATAACATAGTAATTCCCTCTCCTCTCGCCTCTTTTCTCTCAAGACCTATCTTCCGGTTGATTACCCAGTTAGCTAATCGCCTTTCATACATATATCTATATCCATACGCTCTCAAACAGATTTCTAATTTGTGTATTGATTTCCATTTTTCCATTTACCTATATATCCCTCGGATAGAATGTCATTTGCTAACCAATACATAATCTTACTGGTGCATACCCAGTATGAATATGCAAGTGGCTATCTACTCTGTATGCTTGTGGAATTTTCAAGCCGTGAGCTGCTATACTATACCATATCTAAGCCCATGTTCGTACATAAAGTTTCAATGCCGAATTAAGTTCCTTGTTTCCTTTCTCTTAGAAATCCCTTCTCATTCGGTCATTCCCCCCAAAAAATAGATCCTTCCGGATTGTCTGGTACCTTTTTTTGATCCGAAATCTTGCTACCCAATGACTAATTAAACACTCTTTTGCCGGTCTTTTGGCCACATTTCTCTTTTAAGCGATAATCAATGTTACCAAGATTTCAAACCAGATACAGTACCCCGATGTGACGCTGCTGCACGTAATATTTCATCATCCTTATTGGTTTATCTGAAATCCCAAGGGACAGAAATATCGCACAGGTCAAGTAGAGATCAAACATCACATATCAATATGCAATACACCACCCACGACAGCACAAGCTGCTGCGGACTACTTACTATCGATGCATTTACATTCTCTACTTCAAGATGTAGTGTTCATGTTACATTGCAGCTCTAAATCTCTACTCCTATCTGTCTGTACATGGGTAGCTGTATTGCGTAACTTTCTCATCTCAATTCTAGTCATCAATTCTCCGCAGCATAAACCAGTCTGAAAGTCCCGCATCCTCGCATACTGACAGCTCACCGAGAGTCATACCAATCAACCTCTATTGAAGAGGGAACACTGCTTGGTACCTCAAAGGAGCCCAGTCCCCAGTTCCTTTGCATCCCAGGATATACCAAACTACTAAAGTACACATGGCAACACGACACCGCCTCTTTCTTTCCCACCCGCTCCAGAAATTACGTTTTCCCTCTGGGAGTGATGTACTCTGCATATACATGAATTGGTACCAGTACCAAATGAATATCGGAGGATCCACCTTGCATGAGAGTAAGAACGACGACAAGAAAACATCCCTTGCTTAAAGTTGCTTCAGCCTCCATACCCTGTATGATAAATTCTACAAATAAAACAACCAAAACGATCAATATATCTCAATTTAGATATTTTGCCATGGGTATTTTCCTTCAACAAGTAGCACAAACATATGTTGCGCAGAGATAACGGTAGGAATGGTTACTTGCATATGATATAATGATTGATGGAACGAAGTAATCTCAAAGTTTGGACTCAATATTGATTGTATACACACATTACTGGACCAATGTTTCAATTCGGTAGTAGCCGGAGATGGAACAGTAGCATTTAGTCCACGATATACTTCTTCAAAAGTCCATGCTACCACTATTTGCTACATTGAGCTGCAATTAAGCATTGCATGGCACGTTGGATTGGAAAGATTTCGAACAACAAAGGTAGCACCGTTTCCTGACCGCATATTCACATCAGAGTTCCTTTCCCATATCAAATTCTACGCTCCATTAGTTTCGAGCAACAACAACAACAATCCAAAAGACATGCTTTTCCGGACTTGACCAATTTCATTGAGTTCATACTAAATCGGAAATTAAAATGGTGCCTACAATGCCACTTCGTTTACCTTCCCGCTTTTCAAAGTTACCACTTACACTTACATCGGAATATATGTTATCAATTTGTCTCTTTCACATTCTGATCTTCATTCCATGAACCAAATGTTGCCAATGCCACTAATTACCGAATTGCAATCAGATCATCAAGTGAAGCCGACGCAATGTCACCGAATTGCCGTCTTTAATCTCTCCATACCCATTCTTTGCCCGGTCTCAGGGTTCTTCTTGTCATGATCTCTTTCTCGCGTGATTTGGTTCTTCATACATATGACCCAAACAATCACAGCACATTGCAAGCTATCTTCCCTGGATATGCATCATGAGGAAAGAGTTACGATCAGCTTAAAGTAGTTAGTCAACCAATAGTAAAAGTGGTGTTGATTAGCAGTCGATTAGCTGTCCGCTCAATATTGTTATCCTTCCGCAAGCAAGTACATCATCACCTATTTGTCACTTCTCATTCCTCACTCAATTCTGATTGTATCAAACGTAAATATTGTAACCCCCTCCCGCTTTTCCATAACAATCACTCTTCAAAGTCCCAGTTCCAACCCAACCCACAGTTTTTCCCTACACTACTCATACTCTCGACCCCCACATCTTCCTTTCACCATCTTCATCCAATTACACTATATAATACTACCCAACGAATCTCAAATCAAACCCGCAAGCTCGAAGACCTTCACTCCACTACAGGATCTTGCGGGACGGGGACCATAACATGATTTAAAAGTTAATCCAACGATATCCTCAAGATATCTCTATGTAACTAACCTCTGTAGTAAATAGACAGATCTTCATAGAACCAATAAACGATTGAAATTCGAATATGGACTAAACACTGAGGAGTTGAGAACACACATTGTGTGTACCTAGGGAGAATGTATCGAGGTTGATCGATATTGATAAGTATTTCTTCCTTCTATACTTTTACTTTTTTCAAATATACGTCATTGTCACTACCGTGACCCCGACTCATAACTCATGACTTCCATCTTATCCTCATATTCCTAGCATCTCCCTTTGAATGACTCAATCTACTGCATAATGACATAGCATATGATCTCTCCATATATCTCACACCCACAAAACTTCCACTCTTACTCATCACAGTCAAAATGCCAAACCCAATCTACTAATTTCCAATTTTCAATTGTCCATCTAATACCATACACGCTCTCTCTTCCCCCCACCCCCCTCAAAACCACACTTTAACTCCTATATACAGTATACAGTATACCATCACCCACTCCTACAGTCTCCCCATCAAACCTCCATATCATTTCTTCAATCTCAAATCCCAATCTCAAATCCCAATCTCAAATCCTCTCTCCTCCTTCCCTCTTTCCAATCTCAAACTTTACACTGTCAATCCAAACCACCACCTCTTTCCTATCCTCCCCAATTTACACACTCTTCACACTCTCTATACTTTTTCTCCATATTTTCTTCCAGCTCCAATCCGCTCTGATTATTCATCACCTATTAGTATTTATCTATCTATCTATCTATCTATCTATCTATTTATACATTTATTTATCTATCTATTTATTTACATATCTACCTATCTATCTCCATCTCTCCATCTCTCCATTCCCACTCCCATTCCTATTCCCACTCATCAACCCCCCCCATTTATTCACCACATCACCTTCATCTAATCTAATCTAATCTATCCATTTCAATCCCCTTCACTCCATTGCCAATCTCTTCACTCCACTCAAATCCACTTCAACCCTAAACCCCCAACCCTAACCCCCACCAACCTACCTCCCCCTTAGCATCCTCAATCATCTACACACCCACACCCACACCCATAACCACCATCAATTTTCAAAACCAAACACCTACCTACCTGCCTACCTGCGGCAATACTCCACACTCAACATCTACATCACCACAGAATATCCAAATAGCATCAAGCACCTAGATAGTGCAAACATCCCCCTCATAAATTAACCACAAGTGACACATACATACCACTCCAGAGTCTAGCGTCTCACTGTTGTTGTAGCAGAAAAAGGTAAACATTAAATTAGAAACTCACACATACAAGCAAAATCCCCCATAGAAACCCCGGAGACTATAGGAGGACCTTTCAGCATTCCGTTCCAATTTACCACACCGTCAAGTATCAATCAATCGATCACAAGTCAAACTCTCATTCATGTAAAATTGAAGACTTTCTATACTTATTCATCCGTGACTAGAATAGAATACCTATCTATATTTCTACCAACCACATCACAGGATGAATCATGTACAAAAGCAGTCCTAAAACTTTCATCAAACTTCATCTTATCATATCTACTCTTCCAAGTCACAGCCATAACGACTGCTTGCTACTAACCCATTACTCAACCAAAAAAATCAATACTCAACAGTCAAACTTTTAACCCCAATTCATCAAAACTTGCTTTTTCCCCTTATTTCCCCTTTTCCTTCCTCCCTGCCCAGCATCCGCACTCTCCGCATCTCCAGTCCCCGAACTTCCTTCGCCATTTCCTGCTCCCCATGCAGTCGCAACCGGCCTACCTCCCATATCCCTCCTTACCATCCCCGTGCCGTACCCAAATATAGTACTTTGCGGTTTGGCAGCCGGAGGCAACGCTGGGAAGGCACTTGTGTCCTTTCCGTTCCTTGCTTGTGCGCGTGAAGGTGCTCGACTAGAAGGTACAGATGTGGGTGCGGAAGAAGTGGAGGTTGCAGGAGTTGGTGCAACCCAAGGTGTAGTTGTTATACGGGAGTCGGTTTGATTTGGACGGGATGTAGGGAGAGTTGGGAAGGGATTATTATACTGATTTGAAGAGGATGGGGCAGGTGATGAGGTGGAAACAGATGTTGAAGCAGTGCCCCAGGACCGATTTTGTGAGACGGTTGAACGGGAGGATTGTGCGGTAGACTTTTTCAATTTCAGCACACGATTAGATCGTGGGCCAGATGAAGAGTTGGAATTTGCGGATGCCCACCCTAAAGGTATGGAATTACCGTTGCTGGAAGTAGGAGCTGGAAGAGACGGATAATCTTCGTTTATTGCACGCCAATCGTTCCAAGCAGTAACTATTGCCTTCCCCTTACTCTGGTCTTCAAAAAGAGCGGCCACTTCACGGATAAGCGAGCCGAGGGCAGCCGGAGTAGTGTCTGAAAATAGAGCAAAAAATGCATCGATGAGGGCAGAAGCAGTTATCCCAGCATTCTTGTACGAAGATATGGAATTGCGGAATTGATTTAGCTTCGTTTGGTCATTCTGTAAAAGTCGAGTCGCTCTATCAATAACATCTTGATGTTGAAGTTGTTTGCGTTTTTCTTCGGCTGTTAATTCTGGTGCAGATATATCCAGCCCCCTGACTGCTTCGGAAAGACCCCCGGCATTAGCTGCAAGTCGAGCGGAAGCAGCCCGTGAGGATTCTGCCGGGTTGACTCTAGCACTAGCTTGGGCAGGGGTAGGTGCCGTCAATTGACCACCGAAAGCTCTCGATGAACCAGCCTGAGCGCCTTGCACAGCCATTTGACGCTGGAAAGCCTGCTCTTCCCGACGTAAGGGTTGTGCACTGGAAGGTGCCAATGGTTCAGCATTTGGGTCTCTGCCCCTACCTCTACCACGGCCTTCTCGTTGCTCTCGTTGATTACCTCCGCGGTTGCGCTCTTGTGCATATGGCTGGCGATATTCAAAGGTAGAAATATCAACCGTCCGCGCATCTCTGCGAACGTCTTTAGATAAACTACTTCCATGGACTTCTAATTGATGTGCTTTTAGATCCATCTCCGTTGCAAAGAATACAAACTTCTGCTCCAAGCATTCCGGTTCATTGCAAGGGAAATGGTCCTTTCGTAGATGTTGAGATAGGGAATTATAATCAACGTAATAATGTGGTTGGCCGTTATTACTCTGTCGATCACAGACATGGCATCTTTCATGCTTGTCTCGGCAATGCAAAAATAGCTCATCATCACCATAGAATCGTTGACCACAGAACGAACATAGAGGATGCCCTTTGAATCCAGTCTGATCGAGTGCTCCAGGGTTATCATCTCCTTTCCTCATATGTTTTTCGAGCTCTTTGTCTGCGAATAATTCGTGTTCGTGAGTGAACACTTTTTTATGTCTCGTACACAGATCACACATTTTCTTCTGATGTATAGATCTAACATGACGATGCAAATCTGGCCAGCCTCTACATGCAGTAGTACAATCGGGATCAGGACAATTATACCGCAGAAGTAATAGGGTATCCTCCTGAATATCGTTACTTTCATATCGAATACCAATGTTTGGGTCTGTATTCGAAATATCTTCGTCAGAGAAGTCTTCATAATTTTTGGTCGCATTGTCTGTGAATATAACAAATGGCGAGGGTGCCTTGGAAGATATTAGCCTGGTTTAATGAAGTCGGCAACAGCGGGACTCACTCTGCAATAGCCGCAGTCTTTCGACTTATATAGTGCTCTCATCCTTAAAGCACAAATATGGCATGTGCGATGGTTACATGGGGCGACAGCATTATGTTCGACGTCCGAGGCGCAAATGAAGCATACCTCTACCTCAACCGGTTCCCCATTTGCGTCCTTGTTTTCGCCATCTGCTCTGGACAATTTCTTCTGGGTGGAAAATTTGGCGTTGGGGTCTGTAGAGTTCATAGTATTGGTATTTGTATTGGCAGTTTCGTGGCTGGCCGTATGTCCCCTATTCCCACCACGACCCCCTCGTCTCCCTCCACGGCTTTCCGAACGTCTAGAATCACTACCAGCATCTCCCAGAGCCCCTCCTCGACCGCGACCCCTTCCTCTTCCTCTTGGGCCTCGCTGCCCATCGTTGCGGGGCAGCGCAGAAGCGTCAGCTGTAGAAGGAATTCCGGCTGTGGACGCCATTGCCAATTTACTGTGATGTTTATAGCGTTCTGTGATATGAAGTCTTGATGTACGAATTGTGACTCTAGTATACTTTTATTGTAATAATAAAGCTGACACTTTCTGAGGGGTAGAATTGAAGCTTCCTGGTGTAAATAAGAATAATTCCTTTGCAAATCAACTGTTGATTTGCCTCTAAGAGCTACAGCAACCAAGACAAATTATTATACAGAGAGGGTGTGGGGGCCTGCAATCGCTTAGCCCCGCCTACGCAAGGCAAGGCTGCTGAGTGACCGTTCAAGGCTGATAAATCAACGGTTAGAGTCATTTACATGGAGGAAGCTGTAAACAAATAAAGTTCATAGTCACTGTGAGACAGATTCTTGGGTCTATTAGTCAATGATAGATGATTCATACATCTAAAAACCCCATGAAGATGCTGTCCCTAACGAATAAAGATAATTCTGAGCTGGCGGTCCCGAAAACTTGAGATTCACTCATGCCGTCCCTACGAATACCTAGTAAGATACCCAAAACTTCAATGCAATGCCTTCCCCAAAACGCCCTCATGGAAAACGAGAAACGGCCGTGTTATCACCATACTCCCAATGACTGAAGTATCCTATTCCTCCTCAACAGGGTACAGCTGTTTACCAAGAAGCTTATTCATGGTAAACATATGAACTCTCTCCGTTTTGAAAACTAATTGCATCTTATCATCGCATATAATTTGTCGTTTATCGCTAGGATCTTGAAGATTAAGACTTTTGATATGTTCCCAAATCTTCTTGACAACTTGTGGCCGAGACAACTATTGGAACATATTAGTATGAGAGGATGGTAATTAGACAGCGATACGTACTGTTGGTTCCCCTACTAGATCTGCCAAAGCTGCCGATAGATTATATTGCTTCTGTTCGAAATTAGTTACTTGTGCAACATTTTTTAAATATGGAGCAGCTTCTTACATGAAACCCGCCCTTTCTGACGACCTCTTTAGGCTCCCCATCTGAACCTAACTCCATGTCACTATCATCTGTTGCCTTGACCTTTGCTGAAGATTTCTTTTTCTTTGGTGTACTCTTGCTCTTCTTAACGCCTGCGCTTCGTTTCGTTCCACCTCCTCTAGTCGATCTTGTCCTGCTGTCTTCTTGCGCCTGCAGTAGAGCCGCCAACTTCGCATCATCATCCTGCTTCGGTCTCTTCTTCTTTGGCTTCTCATCTTCGTCGGAACCATCAACTTCCCGCTTTGATGTGGGAGTCTGCGATCCTTCATCTTTAATGTATTCGCTCTTAGCATGTCCATTGGTTGCAGGTGGAGGGGTAGATGCATCCTGAGTGTGTTTCGAGACTTCGTCAAATCTTTCCAGGATCAAAGCTTTAACGGCATCCTTAAAGGACAGGAGTTAGCACCATGAAAATGTGAGATTGTAGAAATAGCATTACTTTTTGATGGGAAAGATCAAATCCCAATTCTGCTTGAAGATCCTTACGAATCTGTTTCGCAGAGATAGTACTGAGATCACCCTCTTTGAGAATTCTATCAATGATTATGGAATATTTTGAATTTTCTTCCGAGGTTACTTTCAATGAAGTTAGTGGTATATTAGATATTAGGTAGATTCATATAGTGGATGGGCTTACAAGACATTGTGCTGTTGATTGGAAAACTCTTGTACCAATGTCAGATTCTAGAAGTTGTGCTACCTGCGAGAGAGGGGATATGGGATAGAAGAGGAAATCCTGGGGGACAAGGAAGATAGCAAAATACAATTGGTATCAAGTGAATGAGTGAATCTCAAACCGAAGCAGAAAAGGCAAAATGATTAGAAGACCTCTTTTAGTTGCAGTCAAGATAGAAAGATGGGGGTTTCATCTGCCGGTATGCTAATAAGTCTGATGT
This sequence comes from Botrytis paeoniae, assembly GCA_004786145.1. Classification (NCBI taxonomy): domain Eukaryota; kingdom Fungi; phylum Ascomycota; class Leotiomycetes; order Helotiales; family Sclerotiniaceae; genus Botrytis; species Botrytis paeoniae. The sequence goes on from PQXI01000042.1 coordinate 55,516, forward strand.
TGGAATATTATTGTTATTGTTGTCGCATTAACAAAATTGACCATAAGAAAGTAAAAGAATGAATAAAGAGATTCCACTCCAAAAGATAATGGTGAATTAGATGGATGATTTTGAAGGTTGATTTGAATGGTGTTTAATAAATTTATGATCAAAATGACTACTGAAACTTATGGGCATGAGTATCAGAGTATGGATGTATGAAGGAAATCTTTGAAGTTTTTTTGTTTATCAGTTGTTGTCTCGTTGGAAAGCTGCCCAGATGATGATGCGACGAGAATGCAAGGATTAGCCCAAGCCTAGCCTTTGATTACTAGGTAAGCCTTTATCATTAGCTCCGGGATGTAGGTGCCTCGTAGATCTACCTATCTACCTACCTACCTAGGTAGGTACAGGTACACATATAAAGTTTATGGAGACATTCGTTTTCTATGTGTGTTTTCATTCCTTTGTTCTTTAATTCGACTAACCAATGTATGTTGAATGCTATGTCTGACATTGAAGTACTAACTGAAAGAATACACCTGTGTTGGGATTCCTTCAATTGATAATTATAAGAAAAAGTATATATGTACTCAATTGTGAGATAAATACCTAGGTAGGCATTGGTGAAGCAAATACAACTACTATAATAGGTTATTTTCTTCATAATAACTCACCCTCCTTTCTACCTGGTAGGTATATCGAAATGTTTCTATATGCCTAGATAGGTAGATAGATCTCTCAAAATAAAATCATGTCTATGATGCATCACCACACTCATCAAGTGCTTCTAAAATGGTACCTCAAGCATATATCATTGAAAGGGCAAATAATTACAATGGTAATAATAAAAGAAATGATTACTACTAATATTTTTCACAAATCATCACCGGATGTATATAGAAACCCCTTCATTTCCAGCTGGGTATTGATCATGATCTCATTATCCAAAAGAGAGAGGTATAATAACCCATTTTATAGTCCTTTGCGCCATGAATAATGATACAACCACCAAAACCATGAGCATCTTAAAGACCTGCTGGCTCATAGTATTCCTTGAAACGATCCACCTGATCCCACTCCACTTCGTACACGACATTCCAACAGACGATTAATAAGTTAGGAAATTTCCTAGTCCAGAAACTGAGGTAACCGTCAGGTAAGGGACCGACATCTTTCTTCAGCTTGTCAGGCATGTCTTCGTAGTGATTTTTTTTGTTCCTCAGGGCTCGAAGAAGATCCAAAAGTCGCGTGCCGGTATACTTCCTCTGTTTGCCCATCGAATCCACGAACTCCTTTCCAAGCGATTTCAAGAAATCGCCGTGACAGACATCACCGGCCCATCTCTCAAGTTCTAAGAGAGCAGGGCTGGGAGGGTCCCGCTTTTCCTTTTCAAAGTGGTCAGAGACATCACAAAGGAAGTTCAATCGCTTCTTTGCAGACCAGAAAAAAGGATGCGCCATAACCTGTGCTGCAACTGGACGAGATTTTGGCTCCTTGCGAAGCATGGAACTGATTAGGTCCTTAGCTTCGAAGGCGTAATCTCCAAGGATTTCCAGGAGATCCAAATCGAAATTGTCTTTGCGAATATTCACCTCCCGCATGTACCGATCGCCACAATCGAAAGGATGGCTACCTTTCGTTAAAACATAGAAGAATACCAATCCAAGAGAGAATATATCGATAGCGCGTGTAGCTCTGCGATTGTGCATCATATCCGAGCCAACGAGAATCGAGCCTGACCCGCCACCATCTGTACTCGTGTCAACCATGGATCCTGGCTTGTCATCATCGTCAAGAAGAAGTTCCGGGGCCCGCCAGCCAGATGTACCGGCCGCATGGGCAGTAGTAGCCCTGAAGGATGACTGTTCCACTTCCAGTTTTTTGCATAGCCCGAAGTCTGAAACGAGAAGTCGAGGTTTACCATTCTTAGACATAGCAACTAGGATGTTCTGTGGCTTTAGATCACGATGAACGATACGGAGGTTGTGGAGGTGCTGGATACCATTGGTAATCTGATAGAGTACGTTTGGAAGGTCCTTTTCACCACCTTGAGCCAGATCTCTGTGTAAGTGTGGCTTTTCAATGACATCGCTCAACGAGGCAGGGCATAACTCCAAGGCGATGTAAAGGAATCCAGCAGCGCTCTGTTGTGCGAAGTACCGAATGACTATTAGAATGTCAGAGAATGAATACAAGGGAGACCTTGGAAAAGTTACCATTTGGATGATCGTCACTTTCTCTTAAAAGCTTAGTTTCTTGGGATGCGATGTCATAAAATTGAATGAGCATCCGCTTTACAGCGACAGCGCGGCCGTCAAACTTCCCTTCAAAGACCATGGTACCATTGCTACCCGTCCCGACTAATTTGTTTTGGTCTACTTCCAATGCCCCGATACGAATTTTGGAACCAGAAACTTCCGCAGGGTCATTAGACACCGTCTGAATGTCAGGTTCGAGTGTGTTTTGAGGAAACATATTTTTGACATTGTGCACGGCATCTTCAACAGTTGGGGGTAGCTTTTTGACGGGAGCATTTTGAGACTCTTGGTCACTTCCAGTTTGACCTGGACGATCTTTCTTCCCTCGGTGGTTAACGCCACCGCGTCGTCCTCGTTTCCTTCTTTTCTTTTCGGGTGATAGGGCAAGATCGCCAACATCTTGCACAGCCTCTGATAATGAGCTAGCGTCGTTCACAGTAGTACCCTCAAGTGGCACAGCCGCAACAGTGTCTTCAGGAACGTCCGGGAGAGATGTGAAATCCTTAACAATAGGGGTAGGTTTACGAAGAGGTTTGTCTTCCGCAATAACTGATAGACGGGCGGCCTCGTGACTGTTGATGTTTGTGGCATCGTCGCTTGAATCGTCGATTGGTGGCACATCCTTAGTTACAGGTCGATCTTTGTGCGAAACGACAGATTTTTTATTGTGAAGTCCATGGCGGCCGATCCAAGCTCGTATTGTTCTTTGGTTCGAGATAACTAGTATCATCAAAAAAAGAATGAGAACAGGATTTTTAACAAATTCGACGACACTGTCAATCGCTAGCCTTGGGATTTGCTGGAAGCTTTGTAACAAGGTTGGTTCACCAACAAGCTCTGGGGTGAGGTCTGTGACAGTCACTTTGCTTTGGTTGTCATCTTCGAATAGGGGAGCAGATATTGTCAGACGAGGTTCGGTTGGTTCGTCGAGAAAATGAACACCAGTCAGCGCCGCCGCCAGCTCGGGCTGACCCATCTTTTTCCAAGACTCGCGTTTCAACGATTCACGTTGGTAAATTTCGGCTTTGGAACCTGTTACAGCCAAAGGATATGATTTTCCAGACATGGCATAAAAACTTCCATCTTTAGAAAGGTTGATAACAACTCGATTTCGATGCTGGTCCGTTTCTGACATTTCGTTTTCAGCCGACAACTCGGGCTTAGGTTGTGGAAGTATCATCAATTTCAGGTTCTTTTCCTCAATTCCCCAGGGTCTAAAGATGTCAAATACCCTAACGACAGGTGAAGGAAGCTTCTGTTGGAACAGTAGTTCGTGATCATCGTTCCGCTCACGATCGAATCCCATCACGTGGCCATCCTGCCCAGCTAAGATATATTTGTTGTCGAGTGTTTGGTGATATTTGTCTCCGTATTTCTTCGCGTCTTGAACATTAGGTCCCCATTCATTGTACATTAAAGTAGCAATTGGGTGTTGGTCCTTGCCAACGATGTTGACTTCGTATTTTGATAACCCCAACCAAATCGTAGGGTTTTGACATTCGTCAGCTTCTCTTCCCACAAATCCATTTTCAGAACTACAGCTCTGATCCTTTGCATCAACAATGTAATCTCCTCCAAAGACCTGTAATATTTTTCCATTGGTGGCATCAACATGCACCATTTGAGTTTTCTTTGAACCAGTGTACACGACTTCGGGGTCGTCACTCTGGTAAGGTGACATTTCGTCAACTAATTTCTTCATTGTTAAACCTGTGTTGATCAGGCCACCGTTCGGAACATCCGGTCGATATATCCATAAACCACCATGTTCAGTGGGTTCAACAATCCAAACATAATCGTCGATACCCCATGGGGTTGGAGCTTCATTGAAATCGGCAGATTTGTTTCTCTTATGGTGTTTGGTGGAAATCATCGAGACTTCAGGTAATTCTGTGGATATTCATCAGGATTAGTGATTGTTCTTATGATGCGGAATCGAGCAGCAACTAATACGCCTTCATTCGGACTACTTACGCATTCGCCATTTATGTTTACCCGTTTTTCTATCACGCGCCCACACACTTCCATCAACGGTCGCCAGTAGCACAAAATCTTCTACTTCCCAGTCTTGGAGATCCCGCGCACTCGGCTGCGAAGAACCCCATCCAGGAGACTGAAGGCTGTTGGACTCAAGCCTACTGGATTGTGCAAGATGTGAAGGAGCTAATGGTGCTGAATCGGCGCTCGCATCGACTATATCGTGAGATCCGGCCTTTACGCTAAAAGTTTGTTTTCTTCGTGGAATGATCAAAGGGGGGGTCTCGATGGTTTTTATTTTAGTTGCTTCGAGAGGAGTCCGTATTGCCTCTGAACTGCCGATTTCGGGCGAGGATTCATGTTGCCTGAGAACTGATCGCTGCTGCTGCTGAGCATCGACTAACCATGGGAGAACCAAAAAGAATGCTGCGAAGATGAATATATTATTCATGGCTTCGCCACAGGCCTGGGGCCTGACCATGATTGAAGGTCAACGTGTATTTGTTAATACTTCGCACACGGCGAAGTATTTGAGGGATTTGTTTATTTGTAGAGGCTGATGATGAAAGGAGATATCGTATGACGGCAGTTAAACAAAAATAAAACTTCGATGTTGAATTGAATTATATCAAGTCTGATTGAATTCGAGTCTCGAGTTCGAACAAATAATAATGGTTAACGAATTGCTAGATTGTTGCCCTCGATGAAACAAAAGGAGGGAAGGGAAGAGGTCTGATGGGATGGGATAATCCAAAATGTGGTGGTGGTGGTTGTGATTTGTGTAGCTGCTGTGTGTGTGTGCGCGGTGGCTCGGTGGGTTTTTCGTGTCAGAAGAATTAGAAAAAGAAGGCTAATAATAGGGACTTTTCCGATCCAATCCACATCCACATCCACATGAGCTAGTACAGTTTGTAAACACTAGAAAACCCCTCGATCAATTTCATAAGAATAAATTGATCGATCGATAGGTACGAGCCGGTACACGGAATTCAAATGTGGAGTATGGAGTAGAAACGGCGTGCGAGAAGGGAAGAAAACTACCGGGTAGATAGTGGTAGTACTAGTAGGTAGATGGGGTTAATTATATGATTTATTGATTTGAAGCAATTCGGTTGATAGACCTCAACTGTGATGAGAGATTGAAAAGACCAAAAGAAGAAGAACAAGAAGAACAAGAAGAAGAACAACAACAACAACAACAACAAGAAGAAGGTAAGGGGCTTTTTTCTCCTTCTTTCAGCTTACAGTACTACCTCCCCTCATCCCTAGTACTGAGGTAGGATTCGAATGTTCGTCAGCTTACCTGAACATTTCTTCTCCTTGCTTCTACATCTACCCATCAACTCACTCACACACAATCCCAAGTCAAGACTCGAAGTTGGTACAATCCAGGGTCAATTCAACAATACTTGTTGGCATTCCAGGTTTTGAAATTATGACTCCCACACTTAATACAAATTAGGTAGGCGAAAATAATAATTTGATTGAGATTTTCATTGATATAGTACTGTTGCTGCAAATTCTTGGGAATTGCACTTACGGAGGAAACTATCCAAAATAGTACCTACTATGTAATAAGAGTACGAGTATAATAAATTATCATACACTGTAGCGAATATAAATTTGATAACATCCCTCAAACTTTAAACCCATGGAACCTATGGAGCTTTCAAGATTAATACGTGCTTTATAACTAGGTATAATCACCTCATCTCAATTCTTAATACACATCGCCAGCAATGCCTATTCCTTTTCCAAACATGTCTCATTCATTGACTTACTTGGCTTTGACAATTCCAAGCGGCTAGCAACATATTCGTAAGCCTCTGTTCCAAGTAGTCACGGAAAAGTGTCCAGAAGGACCAAGAGTGATGACACCAAAGGCAAACAGGAAAAAATATGTAGAAGATCAAGGGTCTAATTAGGAGCATTCTATTTTCCTCGCCCCGTAAAGAAGGTTTGAATGTTCGCGGGAGTAACCGTTGCCCAATGAATAGAGAACAGATGGAATACACTAGCAAAAAAACACCTAGATCTCTGAAGAGAGACTTTAGATTCTGCTATTATAAAATTCGTATGACGGAGGCGATTCTATTTGCAGGAGCATACCAACCATAGCTTTGAATTTTGCAACTTTGGGATTATCTGGATTCTAAAGGCGTGGTTGTTTCAAAGCTGTGGTAAGGCAGACAATTAACACCAACTAAATAAACACGGTTGGTGGATTCTAACATTGGCTCTTGCAATCACCAGGCTGGCAATCATATAATTCGCTGTTGGTGCGAGATACATTGAACGGAAAATCTCAAAAGTAACCACAGAAAACCAAGAGGATTTAGAGGTTGTTCATCCATTCATTCATTATTGTTGCTGCAATATGTCTATGGTATAGTTGGTACAAATCTCCCTGACCATTTTTGCATCTTCATAATACAGTCGTCATTTTTTTTCTTTCATTATGCTCATCTCTCTCTTCTCCGTGGGGCACTGCGAATGATATTGTCCACTCTGAGGAGGAGCTAATTTGAGTTAGTATTGAAGGGAAATATGGGAATGACGATACTGACCTCTGCTGCCTCGGAAGCAGATGAGACTACTGCCTTCTTTAATTTGTAACTTTCAATAACTCCCAGTTCTCGCATGTCAGCGATTCCACCTCCTGGGGTCAGAAGATCCAGTCCGTATGTGGACATACCATCGTAAATGGCTGTTCGAAGTCTAGCGACTAAATCGCTTGAATCATAACCGGCATTGTCAGCCAAGATGGTGGGTAATTGACGGAGTGCTACCGCAAAAGAACCAACAGCAATTTGCTTTTTGCCGTCTACTTTAACTGCGGCGCCTTCAACAGCTTTAGCCATCAACATCTCGGCACAGCCTCCACCAAGGGTAGTTCTTGGCTCCTTGACAGTTTGTGAAAGAACTGCAAGAGCATCATGAAGAGATCTCTCTGCTTCATCAAGTAACTGCTCAGTAGCTCCTCTTAGTACAATTGTGCAAGCTTGACCAGCAGCAACACCAGAGAATTTAATGAGAGTATCTTCACCAATGATCACTTCTTCAATCAGGTCACAATGACCGAGCTTGACTTGATCTGGGTGATCAAACGTCGATGTAATCTCACCACCGGTAACTAAAGCCAATCTCTCGATACCATCAAAATCGGCATGCTCAATGGACATGATACCGGCATCCGAAAAGAGTTGTTCAGGCCAGTTGTAGATAAGTTGTCTGTTGATGAAGCAGTTGATGCCATGTGCCTTGATCTTTTCAACCTTTGCCTTCATCTTATCTTTCTCGGCCTTCTCCAATTCAGCTAACTTTCCAGTGGAGCCAACCTTTACTCGGGCACCAAAAATCTTGATCTTATCCGTGTCCATGGCGGTGTTCGCAACAAGAATCTTAGCCTTTTCTAATCGTTTAGGTTGGTTGACTCCGATTTTCTTGTCCAAAATGAAACCTTCATCGAGATATGAATCGCTCAACTTTCCACCAGCCTTTTTGATAATTTGGATGTGACTTAAGTCTGATGAACCCTTCATACGTAGAACAGCGTCAACAGCCAACTCTGCAAATTGGATTCGATCTTGCGAGAGGACCTTGGAGCTTAAAGTTGTGCGTGCGATGGCTAACAAATCTTTTCTGAAAGCTTCGGCATTGCTGCTGTGGTCCACCGCCGACTTCTCTAATGCTGAAAGGGCCGCCTGACTTGCTATTCTATAACCTTCGATAATGGTCTGCGGATGTATCTTTTTATCAACCAACTTCTCAGCTTCTCGCAGAAGCTCTGCAGCTAATACAGTGACGGATGTAGTTCCGTCTCCAACCTCGTCATCCTGCACTTTTGAAATGTTGACAAGAACTTTGGCAGCTGCGTTGTCCAAGGCAATAGCTTTGAGGATGGTAGCACCATCATTTGTGACTAAAATTTCGCCTGTACTTGCGCTCTGAAGGATCTTGTCCATACCCTTTGGCCCCAGAGTTGATTTGACTAGAGAGATGTTCATTCAGTAAATTACACTTTTGAAGCTGTATGGAGGGGTTCAAATCACCTAAGTCTCCAACTGCGATAGCACCAACAAAAGCAGAGAGACGAGCATTCTCTCCCTTCTCCTCAGTTGTACCATCTTCAAAGATTTGGGTTGGGTTAAAGGAAGCCATCTTGCTTTGTATGGAGATCTGCGAGATATGCTACAATTTTTTTTGGAGTAAAACACCTCGTCGTCGCGTAAAGTTTCTAGGGGCGCGTCGAATAGTAATCGCTAATGTGGCTCTAAAATTAATTCGTTAGTGCCTCGCACACGAAAATTAAAGTTGGGGGAAAATCGATTTTTTGGCAGCCTTGTCTATTTGAAGAACCTGATCTCGACCACCACTCACATTCTTTTCACGGAATTTTGTCCTTTGTTAATAAAATTATTTATACAAAAAAGTTCAAGGCTTTGGTTGCAATAATTCAATATTAAGACACTGCAATCAAATCGAATAGTCTAATTCAAGATAGACTGTACAGAAGTGGGCTAGTGGGGTCAAAATTTCCAAACGAATTCACACAAAAACTCACCAACAACATTTATCGAACTGACAAGAGAACGCGCAAAGGCTGTTGGTTGATCGCACTATATCGCAATCATGGCGCCAAGTTTCGATCATCTCCCAGATCCAGAAGAGGATGAGTACGATGAGGAAGAGCTCGATATTTCCGATTTAAGAGAACGTTTCGAAGTACAGCTCGAGCAAGGACTCGATACTTTCGTTGTTATCGATGGCCTCCCAGAAGTTAACGAAGATACTAAGCCCAAGTTGATCAAGTTTTTGTTGAGAAAATTGGACTCTGTTGGTCAAACGAAAAAGGACTCAATACACATGCCCATCGGACCAGATGGCAAGTCGCACAAGTAAGCTTTAGATGTTCTTTGTCATCCCTCAATTTATATATTAATAAGAATAGATTTGCCTTCGTCGAATACTCCTCCCCTGCTGAAGCTATTGCTGCATGCAAAGCCCTCGACGGCGTGCCCCTCGATAAGAAACATACCCTTCGAGTCAACAAATTGACGGATATTGATCGCTATGGTCGGGAAGGACGCATTGACGAGAATTACACCCCTCCAAAAATCGAAGAGTTCACCGAGAAGGAGCACTTGAGATCATGGCTTGCGGATCCAGCCGGACGTGGACGGGATCAATTTGTCATGTATAAGGATGACAGAGTACAAGTTCTTTGGAACAACGAGAAGGATGCACCAGAAAGTATCGTCGATCGCCAACACTGGACTGAATCATTTGTACAATGGTCACCACAAGGTACTTTCTTGACTTCGATGCATCAACAAGGTGTACAGCTCTGGGGTGGACCATCTTGGACTAGACAAAAGCGTTTCGCGCATCCTTTCGTCAACCTGGTCGACTTTTCGCCAGGAGAGAAATACCTTACAACATGGTCAAATAGACCAATCACTATCGGAGAGGAAGGACACCCAGCGTTGTCTATTGATGATGATGGAAAGAACTATGTCATCTGGGATATCGAGACTGGCTTGCCATTACGTTCTTTCGCCAATCTCGATTTACCAAGCAATAGCGTTGATGCAGACGGTAACCCTATCAAGAGGAAGATACAATGGCCAGCATTCAAGTGGTCATCAGATGATAAATACGTTGCGCGTCTGACTCAAGGCTCATCGATTTCTGTCTATGAGTTACCTAAAATGAACCTTCTAGACAAAACCTCGATAAAAATTGACGGTGTAATGGACTTCGACTGGGCACCAGCAACCCCACACCGTGAGGGTGTCAAGACCTATGAGCAACTCTTCTGCTACTGGACTCCAGAAATTGGTAGCAACCCAGCTAAGGTTGGATTGATGAGCATTCCATCTAAAGAAGTTGTCCGAACATTGAACCTCTTCAGTGTGACCGACGCAAAGCTCCACTGGCAATCAGACGCGTCATATTTGTGTGTCAAGGTTGATAGACATTCGAAGTCTAAGAAATCCCTCGCAACCAGTTTGGAGATCTTCCGCGTTAAAGAAAAGGGAGTCCCTGTTGAGGTTGTTGATTCGATCAAAGACACCGTTATTAACTTCGCTTGGGAGCCTAAGGGTGACCGCTTTGTTATCATTACAACCGCAGAAGTCGTTGCAGCTACAGCCGTTCCACCTAAGACATCCGTATCCTTCTACTGCCCAGAGAAGGTCAAGGGCAATGGTGTCGGTAACTTCAAGCACATCCGCACATATGACAAAAAGAACAGCAATGCCATTTACTGGTCTCCAAAGGGTAGATTCGTTATTGTAGCCACAGTCCACTCGCAACAAAGTTTCGATATGGAATTCTATGATATGGACTTTGAGGGCGAGAAACCCGAAAGTGATAAGGACTTGACAGCCAACTTACAGCTTATGAATACCGCAGATCATTATGGTGTAACAGATATCGACTGGGATCCCACAGGACGCTTCGTTGCTACCAGTGCCAGTATTTGGAAGCACACCGTAAGTAGCTAATATTCCTTTTTGATTAATATACTAACTATCAATAGATGGAGAACGGCTACCATTTGTACGACTTCAAGGGTGAGCAGCTTCGCGAAGAACCAGTTGAGAAGTTCAAGCAATGGTTGTGGCGTCCTCGACCACCCACTCTCCTCTCTAAGGAGGAACAAAAGCAAATCCGCAAAAATCTCCGTGAATACAGCAAGGTATTTGATCAAGAAGATGCCGACCGTGGTGCATCCGCCGATCTTGCTGTTGTCGAACACAGACGTAGACTCTTGGACGAATGGCTTGCATGGAGAGCAAATATGGAGGAGGATGTCAAGGCTGACAGAGAAGACGCAGGTCTTCCCCTTGACCCTCTGGAGCCTCTCAAATCTAAGATGGCAAGCGGTGATGAAGGACAAGCTATTGAGATTGAAGAAATCGTCGAGGAGATTGTTGAGGAGACTGAAGAGATTATATCATGAGTAGCCAAGGTCTCCCCATAGTCCGGAATATTTCTTTTATCTGTCCTTTACGACTATGTAGGGGTTGGAGTTGATAAAAGCTATGGCATTGATTTCGAGGTTCATGGACTTTTCCAATTTTTCTCGAGGTATTTACATATGCATACTAGGTAGATGAATAGTAAAAAGCTTGTGGGCAATTTGATTGTTTAAAAAAACCGACGTGCCACCACATGTACTTGGAATTGTTATTGCCCAGCTGTCTTGATATTATGCCTCTTTGCTTGACCTATCCTGATCGAGCACTTACAATAAATACCTAATTGCCCATATTTGATATTCTCAGGGCTATCCTTGAAAATGTGAGACTCAAGATTGTTGTTCCTAGCCCGTTTCCCATAAACATCCAACAAATCTCCACATCTATTCGCATGCCTCTCCTCTACCACAACATCAAAGATCTAGCTCCTAAACCAAACTACCTAGACTAAACAATGCATCCATCTCTTCCCCCAAAAAATCCTCATACCATATCTTGAACGCAGATAGACTCTTTTGATATCAAACGGGTCTGCATCAAAATATCACATAACTCGGGTAGCTTCTAAGAAAGGGGATGGAAAGGGTGGTTGGAGGCATGGCTCGAGAAATGGTGTTTACTTCTGGGATGAGCGATTTCGACAGTGTTTGTGTAGGTTTGGGTGTTACTTTTTGAGAATCACTGGGAATGAAGTGTCTACAATGTGAAAAGGGAATGGAACTTTATCATGTATAAGTTCTGAGGAGGAAATTGGGGGGATTCATCGTTGGGAAATTTCAACACTTGAGGCTAGCCAGAGGCCAAGTGCAGGTTACGAAAGGGTTTGCCAAATTCCAATTAAAAAAGTGTCTGCCTGTAAGACTCGAAGCTTCGAGGGTTGTATGGTAAGGCTGGAACATTGCTCGAGACAAAGCGAACCAGAATGAGGTATTCTTAACAGTTACTTTATTTATATGGCGAATGATTTTATTCATGCTATCGAGATAGAATGGATCATTGCTACATAGATTTGTCTTGTTTTCTAAAGGATATGGCAACTACACATCTTTTTGCGCTTTACCCGAGAATCATTTAAGTGATCAGCCATACCTCATAACATCAATGCATTTTACCAACCAGCTTTTAACCATTTCTTAACCGTTCTAATCTCCCAAAGATGTGCCTGTTGAATGAACAATGGTTCGGCTGCAATATCTAAGATACCATAAGAATCCCAATGATGTCCCGCGCCAGAGATGAGAAACTCGGGGTGTAGATCAGAGGAAACCCGGGGGCTGGGCGCATAGTGAGAGTGGTAACAGAGGTCAAGCCATACGTCATTGTCTAGCATGATGTTAGTGTCTGATAAAGATTGGATTATCGGAGGCAGAAAAATATGCCTGGTTTATATTGAGCTTGAAAACTACTTACCTCCGTCGATGAAAGCTAGACGATCGGCAGAGAAGTTGTATCCACCATATTGGTTCCATAAGGTAAGATTGACGACTGGAGGGATAGAATTGTAATCTCCTGGTGGAAATGCCCAGTTACACCATTGTTGACTTATCCGAGTTTAGTATGTTGCCAATGCTAGAAAAGAGGTAATTACTTACGTGTAGTCTGGTTGAAGAACGCGGGAAATCAGTGATGGGCCGGTCTCGGGTGCTGCTTGATAGGCGCCAAGTTCAAGGCATGCTTTGGACAATAGTCAGTATATACTGGATTGAAGATTTTATAGGGAGTCACGTACTGGTATAGAGATATGAACGACCTGCTCTATTTGTAACGTCGGCGTAGTATGTCTCGTTTTGGGTGCCAAAACAGGAGGTGCTATCGATAGGCTCGCCATCGCACAGTGGAATAAGGACACTCTTGATATAATTGGCATAATTTCCAAGATTTGTCCATGGCTCACCCCCTGTATAGTTTGAAAGGGCGTAATCGATCTCTGTGACCGTTTTGGGAGCATCTACGTTCGTGATGTTCGAGCAAAATTCCCAGAAATCATTTGAAGTATACAACGGACTCCAGTTCAGTTCTTGCCATGTACTTGTGGGATAATTCATTGGTCCGCCAACTGTATTAAGTTAGTTGCAATATACTCCAGAAATACTTGTGGTTATTCTTACGAGGAAATGCAATAGTCATGGCAAAGTCTCTATGGTCTGTCAAAGCCTCAAGTCCGAACAAGGATTTGAATTCTCTGATCGCACGTGTGTTGTTGACGGATAAAAGGGCGTCAAATTTATCGATAATGCCGTTAATACTTGATATACAGTCTTGAGGCGCTAACCTCTGAATTGGATTGTACCTAGGCACAACGTTAGTAACAGAGACCATGCATGGAAGAATCAGCTGGTATTTGCTAACCATTCTGGATATCCCACAACAGTCTTGACAGGTGCGCTGGCAGCAATACCACCAAAGAAGATATCTGGATAAATCCTAACGAACGGTATTAGCTCCGTTGCACTGTGTCCATATCTACCATCAAAGCTGTCGGTAGCCTATGGGAAATCTCCAGATCTCCACGGGCAGTGATATAATTTACTTTACTGATAAGGCAGTCTGTCCGCCGGCCAAAGAGCCTCCGTAGAGTATCCATTTAGTGCCTGGTGCAGTGATACTAGCATTGAGACCAGACAGGGATAAATGTTGAGCGAAGTATGCATTATCCGCAACGGCTGGAATCAAGTCTGTTAGATTCAGTCTGGCAGGAGATGTAGCAGATGATACGAACTTTGTTGATTGGTCAAGTATGCCAAATTATCTGTTGTGCTGGTGTTGAATGGCCAGCTCTGGCCGTAGTACCGGTTCTCGAGAATAATTCCAAGACCATTTGTAGCTTCCATCAATATTTGAATGACTAGAAGATGGTCAGTAAAACGACCTAGTCACACTATTCAAAACGTACTCCCAGTCTGAAGGTTGCTGAACCTATTCTGGCCACTGGTTTCTCCTCCGATGTAGAGATAGACCGGTCCCCCGGGCTTATAGTACGTCGCATCGTACCAATATCGTTGTTTGAAAGTTGCATTTGTATGTGGAGCATACGCCGGATCATTTGGGAAATGATCAATCTACACATCAAAATCAGAACTTGCAAATGAAGAGAAGCTTGAAACTCCAACGCACTGGCTGGTCTATAGTATAAGGCGTATAGGCCAAAGTATCCCTCCTATCAATCGATATCGTCGACTCTTTAACAGTCCCAACTTTTGTCAATATAGAAGCACATGTTGAACCAATGAGCCCAGCAACTACACTGGTCAGAAGTGAATTGCACCTCATTCTCTAAAACGCAAAGTAAAAACGAGAGAAAAAGATTATCATAGAAGTGACATGAAATCATTTACTTTATCACGCAACATATATGCCATACTATAGTCCGCAGACCGTATAGTACCTTGCATACTAACTATACTTAATCAGGAAGCTGCGATGATGTGCGGTCCAGCAAAGCCGTGCTTTCTCCACGTATTTCTTCATGACGACACGCTCATACACGATCGTGAGTAGAACGCCAAGCCGGTTAGGGAAGCTTCTATCTCGGAGTATAAATCTGAAAAAGAGACACCGATAGCCGTTCATTAGTGCAGTCATTGAACTTCGTATTAGAATGCTGCTATTCGCCGGCACAAATGATAAGCATTTGAGATTCTGGGGTCGATTGGATACGGCTATGAATGACTTTCCGTTTCTCACTAGTGAGAACTAGGTGTGATTCAATACCCATTGAAGCTTACACATTACAAGTTGAGAGATAGTTAGGAAAGCATGCTGACGATCCGAACGAGGGTGTGGCGTGAAGCAAAACCAAAATGCCACAGACCATTTCTGCCATTTTTGAACAGTGTTTCGAGTGTCTATATGTAGGAGAAGAAAGATGCCAAAATTGGTTGCCCCAACAAATTCTATAATAAATCAACCACAGATAAAATTATGAGAGCTGATAGCATTAAACAAACCCTTGAAAAGCCTCCGGTTACAATACCATTTGAACTTTTAATTATTGAATTAAAATACCTTTTCCAAAGAATGAGGAGAGGTCTTTTGATAAGCATTTTATAGGGTTTTGGGGGGAGGTACGCCTCGCCTTTCATTGAAACATTCTTGGCACTTCTTTGATCAATTTTTGACTTAGTCATCAATTCCAAGAAACTCTAGAAACTC
This sequence comes from Botrytis paeoniae, assembly GCA_004786145.1. NCBI lineage: Eukaryota > Fungi > Ascomycota > Leotiomycetes > Helotiales > Sclerotiniaceae > Botrytis > Botrytis paeoniae. The sequence goes on from PQXI01000042.1 coordinate 70,871, forward strand.
TAGAAACTCACGAAATTCACGATATTCACACTTTAAAAAAGGCCTGTGTTGTGTGTTACCGATGCACTTGTGGAACAATTGAGTTGTTGAAGGGTTTTGCCAGTGGTCAATTCTAGTTTGTTTTTTTCTCCCACAGATAGAGTGTATCCGTATCTGATGATATGCCACGTGAGATGCCTCTCCTCGATGTCCTTTCATCTTTTTCCAACGCAATATGGATATCGTTACTCTCAAAACTCAGAGAATGAAGAGGATGTCCTGGAGATACTTACAACATGTTTGTTGCTCAAGTGGTGGTGGCTCTTGGTCGTACATGCAACGATCCTAGGCCATTATTTGCGAACTATACGTCCACATTTATTCCTTATCACCGAATGATTGTGCCACCAGGTTATACATTCCCATTTGGGACGTATCTTCCTGAGATGAAGACGGCGTGAGTCATTGTGTTCACGCCGACGATAGATACTGTCGAGGCAAATGTAGTTATTCAAATATATATACGGGGTACCAATCTGTTAGACTCAAAGTTATACATCATATCACATCACATTTGAATGTTTCGTTAATGATGCTGATCTTTTGGTTGCAAGTTGGTGCGGTAATCTTTGGTTTATACGCAGTATGGAGAATACAGTGGAAGTATTGGACAGCTCGACGGAATGCAACGGTACGGTACCTCTAAAGCTGAAATATGCTTCTCTTGTCACCTTGGTTCTTGTCTCGCGAGGTGTCCTATTATCCCAAAGTCATCTGAGCAATTGACAGTTTTAATTGCTCAAGACTACATTCATCACTCACTCGCCCACTTTACAAGAGTATTCCCCCCAATACTCATCATCACACAACGTAGCCAAGCGGCATTGTCACTCTCCTTTACTGCGTGCGTGCCTATCTTAAGTCTATAATCTAACCAATTCCACAAGTCCAATTTCAATGACGAGAAGATATCGACCATTGCCAATTCTCCAACCATCACTCCTCTATCAGATTTCGACTGGCGTACCACCGAACCCCTCAAACTGCGACCATTCAAACCAGTATACCACATGACAATGGGTATAAAACTCCCTCTGAATTCTGCTGCCCATTCATTCTAAACTTCCTGTGCTTACAAAACAAAGGTATTCAATCATGTCCTCCATCTGAACTCATAGAAATGGACCGGACATACCTTGACCGCCTCACTGTCCGCACCAACGTGATAAGAGAGCACACCTCTAAAGCACTCCAGGCCCTCCCATCATCCCATGCTGCGATTCAGGAACTTTACACGTACTTAACCGCCGACTACCTCCCTACTCGCTTTCCCACTATCTACTCTCTTCATTCTACATATCTTTTGAATAAAGCAACAGGCCATCATATTCCTCTCATTCCTTCCTCTCCTATCGAAGCTCTCCGTACCTTAGGCACAAATGTCGACACTGATTTTCTCCTTCTGGTTCCTTCTCTCGACGGCGACGGTTATATCTTAGGAGGGTTCATTACATGCTTCCCAGCCGGATTTGATACTCAAACACTGCTTGGTAAGAAAATAAGGGATATTCATAAACCCGTGCCAAAGTACAAAGAGAAGTTGGAGACGAGTATGTATCGAAGTTTTGACCGATTGGAAGTTGGGAAAATAATCAAGAGAGTCAATGTAAGTTTCTCCACCAATTCCTGAGACCACTCGGAACAGGTAAGTAACCAAACGGCACAGTGGTCAATAACCACCCACTCGCGCTTATTTGTAGCGAGTGGAAATCATCTGTATGAAGACGAAGAGGCGACCACAGAAGAGTTTGATGTCGAAGATGTAAGCTCCTACTTGTTTTTGTCGTATCATTTCTTCCACAAGACTAAAAAACTTTAGGCAAACCTCCGCTGTGAGCGTCAACTAGTACATCGTCTTCCACAAACTAAAGCTTTGGTGTTCTCGTTCAAAACTTATCTTACACCAATTACCCAAATCAAAGAAGAAGGCTTGGGAGAGGAGCTGGCAGAGGCAATTGATGGTTTGAAAAAGGGAAATGTACCGGAGATACATTACTACAAGAAAGGTGTCATTTGGGGGGAGAAAGTCAAGGAATATCTGAGAAGTTAGAATCGTTCTAGACCATGACTGTTGAAAGTTTCTGAACCAAAATCCATTTTCAACCTCTCTTCAATGAACGAAAAATCAACCCGTTACTTGGAGATTAAGTTCATTGTCAATTGTTGATTCAGAACTTCAGAATCTATAATTGCAGTTTGAACAATCTCAAATTGTTGGTTGATTTCAAGTATTTGTTTCATTTTTTGGGGGGTATTTCGAGAAGTGTGCCACGACTCTCCACTCTCGCCAGTAATTTTGGCACAGGTATCTGTCAGATGTGTTCCTGAATTCCCAATCCAATCGAAGTCCGGACAACCGATCCGGCTTTGCCATTGGAATTCGAAAGAGTTCATACCACATCGGGGTGGGGGAAGGAGAGCATGAGAACCTTGGTCTTTAGAGATATACCAGATCATGACGAATTGAGGTTGACGACGACGTAGTCTAGTGTAACAGATAGTCGCCTACTGAAAGACATACAAAAAGGTGACATCAGGGAACAGGCTATCTATCTGGTAGGGCGAGGGGAATGCACATGGTTATGTCACTTTAGAGACGACGGAGGTGCAAGAACATAGATTTACACCTTAAAAGCAAATTATAAATGAATGCAGTTCATATTAAATTATTGATTTATGCCATCTGAATTCAAGATATCTATGAAGGTGAAAAGTAAATCAAAGGGTGTTGACCTATTGTCATCGACACCAATCGAGCAAAGGTGATAGAATGCCTTCTGGAGAACAGGGTTGTGCGCCGATATACAAATAGTTATGAGCCATTTGTGTACTCGCGCATCAAGCCATGGATATTGTTTATAAAGAAAGTTGATAGATTTAAAAGAATGTAGCCTCAGCTGATTCCCAACCTTTCAGAAAAGTCTAAACGACATCTCAAAGTCAGGCGCCCAGCAACGGGTTATAAGTATTCTTCGCACAGCGCGAAAACATCTCGTTTTATTGAAGAAATCGAGTGCCGTTAAGTAATGTTTTAGAAGCTGGCGTGGGTTTGCAAGGGAAGGGAAGAAGGGAAACGATGGATGAGACGGAAAGAAAGTAAAGAAATCCCACACCGGATCAATCCGCAGTATTTACCGTATAGCTGCTGTATCCATACCTATTCTCTACCTATAACACCTTTGTATATATATTTATTTCGTATTTGCGGAACTGGACAGAGGCAGGCAATCTTTGATTGTGTTCGTCGAAGAAAGCTTGCACATTGGTTTGCGAGTTATAAATACCGCATTGTCTATGATTAAATAGACCGCAAGAGTATGATGCGTGCTCGAAATCAAAGGATTGTTCTCGAGGTAGATATTTCAAGGTCGAGTAGAAATGTTACCAAGAAGGTTGGTTGTTGCTGTGTGATACAAAAGATTCGGAGAAGAAAAAAATCTGCATCAATTCATAGCTCTTCACTAGCGTCTGCGGTAACCGAGGAGCCATGACCACCAAAAAACCCTTCTCTTCCCTTCCAATTTCATTAAAGAGACGATTAAACTTCCATTTGTATTGAGATATTTGTCATTGGATCCTTTCGAGAGAGCCTCTTAAACTTCGAAAATTGCCAAGGATCCCGATAATATGGACTTCTTTCATTCAATTGTGGGACGTACCTGAAATGCTGCAGGCTTTGATCGCGTATGCCGTAGTACCATTCAGTCGTATGTGTAGTAGTCCATTATTACGGTATCAAAACGTTATGCAGCTCGGCCACCAACAGTATCATCTCTCCTTGATCTTGCAAGGTGACGACGACCATGTGCCATGTGAGGAAGGTATGAGGCAATATATCTCTGCAGAGGAATATGATTTCTTCTAGAAGCCACACAGGACTTTCCAATTTAAAGGGAGAATGGCGCCATATTGCCCCCGTGAGTCTCATGCATTTTCCATTACGTTTTGATTCCTCTACCCGGAGCCCAAAAGCCTCGAGATTTCCCTCAGCTTTTGCCTGTCATTTGAGTATTACGACTCGTTCGGTTGGCTCTGAATGTCTGAACATCTGAATGGAATTCAACGAATTCAATGATTGGATGGGCGTTTCGAAACAAGGAGCGCATAGCAGCATAAAATACATACATAGTACCACATGATTTGAAAGATTAAGGAGAATTTATTGTATTACTTGGCTTGGGAAATTAAGGCTAAGACTGTATTTAGAAAGTTTTATCCTTTTTCATTCTATTTCGTGATGTTGCAGGACATACCTAGGTACACCTCGTTGTGCTCGCTCCATGTGGGTTGAACGTATATAAATATACTTCCCCGCATTATCAGATTCAGTCTCCTCTCTCTTTTGAAAGTTTTCACCTGTTGCGAATTCACCCTTTAAACCATTGTGTATCATCACGCAATAAGGTGTAATTCACTCATTCCTGGCGCAGTTAGCTCAGGTTAAAACAAAGAAATTTCGCGGCTATATTTTCGGTAGACTCTAACAACTACATAAAATACTCTCCTTTGATCCAAGTCCACCTCAAACAAGCAAATTTTCAAATACTGAAGTTACTTCATATCTCGAAGCATCCTTAATCATTCAAAATGGCCGCTTTACCTCAATACTTTGCCGAAGAAGAGCTTCGTCGTGCTTCGTCATCCTCTATCCGGTCGGCCAACCTCTCCCACGGACGTGGTGGCGCTGGTAAGCTCTTTTCCGTTTACTTTGATTTACTTTGACGCTTTGTTTTATTAACCTATCTTTCCAGGTAATATTGGCACTTCTCCTCATGATGATGAGCCTCTCACCCTCAACACACCTACCATCAAAAGCGACATTTACACCACCGGTCGCGGAGGAAGTGGAAATATGGCGAAGAACACAGACCCTGAATCGGCCAGACGGGTATGTTTCCAACCTACTTGATCAAAACATGTTTACTTAGTGCTAACAAAAGGTAGGCGCAAGATGTCGTTGGGTAGGTAGAGTTACAAAGCTCGAATCAATTTCAAGCAATGCTCAGTTCTAACCTAAATGCTTTAGTAATCCAAGAAGGGAATCTTCTTCATCGAGTCACGTCGGTCGGGGCGGAGCAGCAAATGTTTTCAAACCAAGCGAGGCCGAGATTGTCGCAGCGCGCAAGGATACCAAGTGGGATAATGCAATCTCAGACGAAGATGAGTTTGATTATAGCAAGCCGGATAACAAGCTTGAACCACAGAAAGGTCTAGCAGACAAGGGAAAGGCATGGTTGAAGGAAAGGATGGGCAAGGCTTAAACAATTTAATGGAGTCTTAGGCATGGGATGGAATGATACCAGGCGTCGATGGATTTGATCAAGTTTGGGAGATATGAGGTGCCCCTCACCGATGGTAGATATTGCACAGTTTGAGCATCGTCATGTGGCAGATGACTGCGGCTTTGCTTCACCAACACAAGGTTTCCGGAGTCAACGGTTAGATGCGGCTTCCAATATAATTGCAATAAATACATAGGCCCTCTGACCAATCGATACGTTGATGCCGGTACTTGATATACTTATCCCTTGACTATTGTGAAGATTAGCCACACCGAGGACGTTTGTGGACGGCAAATGTTGCATCATGTTGGTGGCTGTTTTGGGGGCTATGCAAGAACATGCGTTCTCACAACATCACCTATCTCACCTGCGGAGTCATTATTATATGCTTCTTTGATGGGAAGTGATAGTGAGTTCTTTAATGGTACTGGTTAGGCAGTCTCAGTCGCGCGGCACAGTTGAGACTATTGCCATAGTCATACTTCTTGACTGGTGACGTATTTGATCATTGGCATCAATATCTTACAAAATTGTTTTGAATGTGCCTCTGCGGCAAAGGTTGAATAGCTTCTCGCCCAGCATTCAAATAGTGACCTACGAACACATAATATAAGAAGTAAATTGAACATCCACCATATATTGAATTCCGTTCAAGATTACACACCCGAACCGAAACTTACATTATATTCGACAATTCACATAGCCATTTAGCCTTAAAGTTTGTACACAATCTTCGATATCCCTATGCATATCTGAAAATCAAATGATCTCTTTTGTTCCAATGTACAGATTAATCTTGCAAATCTCGTGCTAGGCACAGCGAGGCACAGCAGAAAAGCATTGTGTGTGATGTGCATTGCACATGTTCTTTTAGAGCCCCTGCATCTGAGAGAGTAGATATAAAGGGGGGATCTTTTCAGAATCTCTCTCTTGCAAGGGCCTCAGAATTTCCTGATAGAATGCTATTGATATAATATAAAGAATGATGTGATTGTATAACGTTTATATAATTTATAGGACAGTGTGATTGTTTGATATGAATACAATGTATGGAGCAATATGATTGTGTACTAGGTGCCGATTACAATACACAGAACTATTTTTATATACCTACAGGTATGGTTCATCAAATTATCTAGCATGGAGAATCTATGAGTTATGATTTTCACAGCATACAAAAATCTTGTCACAATGATTCGATTTTCTCGTAGACTCTGCGATAAAATACTATGGATGATAATGCAGCGATGGAGTCACCAGAAGCCTCCAATCTTTACCCCCATCCCAGAAAGTTTTCAATCGCGATGCGTAATTTCAGATTCCCTACTAGTACATACATACATACCTCCTTCCTGAAAAGCATCGTTGTGAGATTGATACACATGTAAAATCTTTTAGTTGCAGATAGTTGATACCCAGTAAGCACGATGCGACGCTCTACTTATCCCAGCACCCTTCCCTCGGATACGTACCGATGCCTCGGGGTTGGCGAGCTCCTAATATGTATAGATTACATGATCGATGCATGCATCAATATGTACTCCGTAGAGAAACAGTAAGCATATACTTATGTAAATTTGTTTCTGCTTATATCAGGTAGAAAGGGGAAATCAATGGTATGCAGCTTATGAAACTGTGATACCAGGTCGTGGCAAGGAGGCACATGAAAGGGCCATGATGTCCGTACATAGAAAAATAAGACCACTTTTTAAGTGGAGGTCCTCGGGGTAACACGGCAGCCGTTGGAGATGAGGGGAAATACCATCTGGAAATAAAGTTGTTGGGTTGTACGGGGTAGACGGTGGGATGGGGGGATGGAGGGGGCAAAGGTGTGATTTCATTGGATGTTATGATGAAGGAGATAAAGTCCGGATCAATTAGAACATAAGGCAGATTAATTGTGTCTAGGTAGATACTGTATCAAATGATAGTTTTGAATTATCGATCAAATTATCTGAAGTTGAACTGAACAGAAAAGAAATTCATGATCTACGAAGTAGATGACGGGATGAGAAACTAAATGGTGTAAAAGTATCTTAGCGATGTTGCTACACACCCCTGAATTGCTAATTTTCGGATTTCTGCAGCATCTCCGAAGAACTACCTAGTCTGATTGAGCGGATGTGCTTCCGTTTGTTTGTTAATTTGCCGCATTTATTCCTTCAAGTGGTCAAAAACCACAAAACGAGATATAAATCCATAAGTAACGTCACATATTCCTGTCAGCTAATCCGATAAACCCCACAGTGACTTACTCAGTTGCGGACACTTGGGCCAGCTCTAGGCTTTGCTTTAGCTTGTCCACTTGTATTGATAGGTATTGACTTCCCAGCTTCCGCCCCATATCCTTGATATCCTTGACCTTGTCTTCCCTCAAGTCAAGACCCAAGTCTCAAGGTTTCCCATCCTGGGTCGGCCGAAAAGCATTACCCGGCTGCCCGCAATATGCCAATAAAAAGCCCCTCCAAATCATACCCGCATATTCATTATCTTACCTAACTGGGCGAGGTTTTGGACCCCAAGGACAATTTCATTCGATCTCACGAATTTCCAACAAATGCAAGAACGTTCCGTTGGGTATGATGTTCAAGTGCTTACTAGAGCTTGATCATAGTATGCGTATAGTCGGACCATGATTATGGATTAGCTTTGGACCATTGGACCATTGGTTCTGGTCATGGAGAATTTCTCTTCTAAGCCTTTAGTCAGGAGGACGCAATTCACATTTAACCAAACAGGATGATGTAAGGCACCTTGTCGTTTAACCTCGTCGTGCCACTCTAATGAGACCTAGTATCTATTACTAAACCATGATCCTGATGCTTGCATCTACGGTACTTTACCAAACCAACGGTAAACATCTTCCTGGCACCTTCGTTATCCATACCAATCGGACTCTCCTATTCTTATTAGCATATCATCATCCTTGAAAGTTGAGCATGGGGTAGAAAGAATTGTATGCCGAGCTCGTTAAGGTCTGATCACAAACGATCTTCGAGGGTAAACGCGATCTGGATTTTAAAGAGATAGAATATTGAAGTAGTAGCTTATTTGGCTGTATCTTTGGTTAAAAATACATCTCTGTTAATTCCGCGACTTTAAGTCGACGGCTCTATCAATATCACTTCGTATACAATACTAAATCATCCTTAACGGTACTTGGTGAGATCCAAGTGGAAGCGAGCAGGAACCAACCAGGAGAGGTGTCTATGGTATAATCAAGCAATAAATACAAATCAGTGATACGAGAGGTCTTTAAAAATGATCCGTAAATGATTTTTGGGGAGGGGCTTAGTACCTATCATTTCTCAGCATGGCGTATTGTTGTATGCGACCTAAACTCCTGCCGCTTCACTGCCGCAGCACATCTCTCTTTTAAGACAGCCCAGCTGCTCCCAGATTCCCAATTCCCAAACTGTCAAACGCTCGTGCATATGCTGGGTTGCACATTTTCTATATCTTGCTACCTCCCACGATCACCCGAATAGATCTCTCAATGAATTTCAACTTTTAGGAATTCATGCTTAAGAATGCCAAGTATGCATGTACGCCGCCGCAAAGACAAGCGATACTTACTTTGACCAGACGAGTTTCATTGGGGTAATTCGGATTAAACTTTGTGACGGCTGCATTGTAACACAACTCATGATCAACCCAGCAATTTGGGCTTTGGTGCCTTTTGGGTTCCCATCGGATTTTCCTCCTTTAAAAACTGCTGGGGTGGAAGCGAATAGGATGATATGACATGATAATGTAAAGTAACGAGAACATGTTGTTACCGTTAGGGTTGTGAGATGACCGACAGATCATATTACATTTTGAACCAGTTGTTTCTTTTTGTATCAATTGTTATATCAAAGATGATAATGTGCATTTTGAACTATACAGATTATCTTATATAGACGACTACGGATTATACAGGAATTCAATTATGTGACATTTCTATAAGTTTTGAAGGGTTAGTTTTGTTGGATTAGATGATATTACATGATTGATTATGGTATAACTATCGAATCGAACTTATAATCCTAATTACTATATTCTGATAGCTGAATTGTTCTAATCTTGATGAGTTTCCATTCACCTCTAATCAGATTTGTATGAATATCCACGATGTGTTTTATAAGATTGCTTAGAACATTACTCGTTAAGTAGTTCCCCTAAATCGATACTTCATCAGTGCCTATACCTAAGGTCGTTCAGTGATTTTGGTGCCGTCAGATGATTAAGAAAGACGAAATACGAAAGCCAGAAGTACTTGATCAATCTACATTTTGAGCTAATTAAGTATTTGGGTGCTGTGTAGGTAGGTATGTATACCCAGGTACCTGGTTAAGCCCTATAAATAACAGTGATTAACTCAAATAAACACCGCTGTAAGTTTTAATAGCAGCAACTTAGGTTCCGGGAGATCAACGAGTTACAAAACTCAAATTGAATATCTAGTCTACTGCAGTAAGAATGAAGAGGCTTGAATAAGAATTTCCAGAATCCATATGCGATTGTGTATTTCCATTGCAAGCTTTTCTACCCGCTGTCAAATTTGACCACCAAATCGAGCATTAGTTCTAGATTAACTAGCTAGTAAGGCAGTGGATAGTGGACAGTAAGTAGTGGACGGTAAGTAGTGGGCACTCACCTCACTCTATCAGACCTAATCACCCTTTCATCTGCCGAAAGCCCCTCAAAGACCCCCAAGCAAGTTTAAGACACAACAGAAAAATTGTTCACATCGTGTACTGGGTATCTGATGCCACCCACCTATTACGGCATTATCACATTATCCCATCCGTTTGACAAACTTTAAAGATTCTGTAAAGGGTATAAGAGAACTTGAGAAGAAGACAGGAACTAGGGCATTTCTGCGGAAGATGTCTGGTGGTATGTCCTCTTTGAATTCTCTCACCAAACATTCGTCTTGGAGCTACAATACGATATAGCTGAGTAGACTCCATTCGGTCAAAAAAGGCATTTGTCCTCTGTGAAGAAGAGATTCCTCTGAAGACTTTGAAGAAGGAAGGGAGATATCCGACCATTCATACCTTGTCCAACCTCTCCTTCTGCCAATCCCTCCACCCCCCAATCCCACACTATCTACGAAATTTCAGTTCCCAGTGCCAGTGCCCACATACCTACCTCCGTATATAGTACTAACATACATACCTACATACATCAATTTTAGCGTGCAACGCTGCACTGAGCTAGGAGGTATCCTATCGTGGTTCCGCGCTTTTAAGATTATCCTTTGACAACCAGGATCATCTTCAAGGTTCTTCCTTTTAACCAAAAACCTTCAGACGGACTTTTTCGCTACCGAATTATTTGAAGCTACATCCATTATCATCAGCATCTCATAGAAGTACATATCTAAACCGTTTACCTCATCCATCATTCATATCTTCATATATACATGCACATTTATACTGTCACATACCCATACCTTCTCTTCACATCTATACCGCACCATAAAGAATTTAGGATACGCAAATATTGAGAAAGAAGGATTAATTAAGGGCTAGGCTGTCATTGACGACGGCCAAATAAAAATTATATATTAATCATGAATACTACAGCATATGCTTCACCACCTCGCGATATGCATCCTCGATCAACCATGCCAAGTCTTCACGATACAACATATCGACCTGGTCAACCTCATCAGGGAGCTCCATACTCGATGCCACAAACAATGGCATCTCAACATTCAACCATTTCAGCCTACGAACAATACAACAATTCTCTGTCTGTTTCTCGTCCTCCTCCTCCAGAACATTTGCCATCCTCAGAGGCGGTGTCGTCATTTTCTATTGGGCTTCCAGGTCAAGAACCATCACCTCGGTCTATTACTGTAGATGGGAGAAAATATACGTATGTTTTGATTTTGGATCGAATTCTCCCCCTCATTTTGGTCAGGGGTGGCATATTAAACTTAGATTGTGTTATCGGGGCGAGCATCCGCTGATTGATTTTCTAGTTTGGAAGTTCAACAACAACCAAAACGAGCTCGAATGTGTGGATTTGGAGACAAGGTAAGAATCAAAGAATTTAATGAGAATTTATCCTCTCATGTGGTCTCATTCTCGATCATAATTAACCATATTTAGGATCGTCGGCCTATCACTCCTCCTCCATGCGTCAAACTTAGTATAACAGAGATTGCCACTGGGAAAGAGGTAGACGTCAAGTGAGTTCCAACACCATACATCTATACAATCATTCTAATGCCTAAATAGCAACATCGAACATGGAATGTTTGTGCTTAATGTAGACTTATGGTCAGCGGATGGCGATCGACCAGTCAATCTTGTCCGCCACTCGCAAACCTCTCCATCGATCTCAGCCACAGTTCCAGTATCTTATACACAAATACAAGGAGGTGCAGCTGCATACTCGAGCCTACTTCCGGGACAAAGTCAACGAGAACCCACCAGCCCAACGTATGGCAATGCGCCACCTTACCAGGGAGCTGGTTTCAGTCCGTTTCCAGGCCCTCCACAAGTGAGCGCATACTCACAGCAACAACCCGGACAACAGTCGGGTTACGGTGGAAATCCCAACTACCCACCTCCAAATGGATACCAAGTACCACCTCAACAGTCAAACTACTATTATCCCCAACGTATGAACCCTTACTGGATTTGATGACTACGAATGTAAAATAATGTGCTGATCAACTTTTCATAGCATCTCAATCCGTCCCAAGCCACAATAATCAAGATCCTTACCCCTCTCGTCCTTTCACCCCACAAGATCTCGGAATAGCTCGCATACCCATAAGCCAGACAAATCCCCCACAAGGAATGTTCACACGAAATCTTATTGGCAGTTTGTCGGCTTCTGCATTTCGTCTTACAGACCCGGATGACCGAATCGGGATCTGGTTTGTGCTTCAAGACCTTTCCGTCCGAACCGAAGGTGATTTCCGGTAAGCTATCAATCTACCTAGTCATTCCTTAGTACGTCCTGTACTAATATTAAAGCAGCCTTCGATTTTCATTCGTCAATGTTGGTGTTCCTTCAGCACCACAGAATAACGCCAACTCATCGTGTTCCGTTAACACTGGAAAGGCCCCTGTTCTTGCTTCATGTTTCTCGGAGGTGTTTAAAGTTTACTCCGCAAAGAAATTCCCTGGTGTGGTAGAAAGTACAGCATTAAGCAAATGCTTTGCTACACAAGGTACGACCATACCCCTCTTTCTAACAGCTCGAGGAATTGATTCTAATGACATTAAAAGGTATCAAAATCCCAATCCGAAAGGATGGAAAGGATGGACCAGGAAAAGGAGGAAAAGACGGTAGCCGAGGCGATGACAACGATGACTATTAGAAGATCAACCTCCGTCTGGTCTTACGCCTTCTCGGCAGAATTTTTATCCAAAAACTACGCGCATATACCACAACATTTCCTGAGGCCAATCGAAGCACCGTGCACTATTTATTCCCAAATCTTTACTATTATTACAGCTCCGTTTGTTCGAATTTAGGTTTCCCAGCGCGTGTTTGTTCTTAATCTAATTTGTAGAACATGAGCCGAGATCAGAAGAGAAAAGAAGGACAAAAAGAAGTTACTATCAGGCGTTACGTTTTATGGCAGACAAACATATTCGTTTTCCGTATTGTGTTGTGTTTTTCTGCTTGAAAAGACTCGAATTGGCTTGGATACAGGGACGGAGTATGGCGTGGCGATACAGGCATGGGTTTTGTTTGAATGTTGGTCGATTTATAGCTGGAATCCAATTTGTCCAAGCTTCGGAGAGAAGTGAAGGAGTCGGTATACCTACAACTAAGTAGGTAAATCTTGATGTATAGAAGAGCCATTATGGTATATTACATATTCACTTCGTACAATCCTAGACGTATCTATGCGTACCTACCTACTTATTCAATTGACGATTACTTCCGAATTCTTAAAGCTCTGAAAGGTCATGATAATAGATTAAATAGTTTGTTGTAGCTATCCTCTACCCCACTCAGAGCGATGCGACAATGTGGCAATGGCTCTTTGTTAAATTTCTCGTATTGTCCTTCGAACTAGCGAGGGAGAGGGGAGAAATCGATCTATTGACTAGATATCATCTGATGTCGCTGGCTTAAAAAAGTTTAATGCTGAAACCCCAGAGAAGCATCCACACAATTCAAGGTGTATATAAAGAAAGCATAGGCAATAATAAAGTGCGGGGAAGAATGGAAGCTGATGCGATGCCCAATTGCTAGATGAGGAACGTTGACTCTTCTGGATAGTTGTTGGAGATTGTTCACAAACCGAGGAACTCATAGTTGTGAGTTTGATGATTACAGTATGAGTAATATATATGTTGGTTGGGGTTTCAATTTTCGCAACCTTTCCTAGAAATAGCCAGCTATATCCTACATTCAGTTGATTCATGCGCTCAATCTCTCTTGGTATCATGTCAAGCATCTGTAGATGCATGCCTCTATTGACTACAGCACGTCCATTCATATCAAATAGTATAATAGACTCCAGTCTACTTCTCCGGATGCATGAAAGTCCCACATCTTAATCACTATAGTCATCCTCATCCCTATAATCGCCTAACAGAACATCGTCCACTCCTGGGCCACCTAGCAATCCATTTGCATTACCCTTTTCCTTTTCTCGTCCCCATTCCGTCTCCACTCTCAGGAATATCCACATCCATCTCCTAGCGACTTCCAATACCTCTAACAAAAAAATACCGCTTTCAAAATCGGCAAAGTGGTCAAGATGAGGGGAGAGTTTGAGAGACCATGTGAAACGGAGGAGGAAATCAAAAAGGATGGCGATGTAGTAGAGCTCTTGTGTAGGGAGATATAGGCGAGGTCGAAGGGGGTAAGAGGCTGTATTTCTTGATGACGGAGTCAGGAGAGTGAGGTCCCAGTCTTTAGTCACATCCCAGTAGAAAGAGTATAGAGAGTTAATGAGAACGCTTAGTAGCCAGAATCGATAGAGTGTTGTTGTGGTGATGTTTATCGAGGTTTCATTTACGGAAAGGTTTCGCTGCATAGCGGAGAATATTATCACAGGGAACGCCGTAGAATACTTGAGCGCATTGGCTAAATGTTGACCACCCCATCCAGAAGTAGATGAGCGTGAATTCTTAACTCGTAGGTATTCGATTATGCATTGCCGGAAACGAATAAGTGAGGGTATCGCGATCATAAGAGGGACGAGATATTGTCCGCCACAACCACGATCAGGCCGAGAAGTTGCGCTGCCAGAAGGGGTAAAGAACATGCAAAAGGAGACGAAAAGGTCGGCTATAATTTTCGCATAGGAGGTGAGGACATCAGCCAGGAGGATGTCGCCGAACTTGCCTTCATTGGGAAGAGCGAGACCGCCAATTGAAACACGTTTGAGGGCGGAGAGAAAATGAAGACGACCAGAGTAAGATGCGCGGCGCAAGGGAACCAGAAATGCGAGGAAGAGAAGGCAAATGTAAGTTATCGGAAGAAAGTCATAGTAGATTACTAGAGCTGGGTCGCGGTGGGAGAGTGCCCAGAAAAGGAGGATTGAGAGGACAAGGGGAATTGTGAGATAAGTAGCAAGTCGATACGCAGACAGATGATGCGGAGGATCAGTTCGTGGAGAAGCTCGTTGTGGGTATTGGATAAGTGAGGGAACATTCTGCGAGGCACTTGGGTTAGAGTGTTCTAGGAGTTCGAGTGAATTGATGATTTACAATTTTAACAATTGAAAGATAATGAAGATTTGCGCCCCAAGCCCAGACTCCTATTGATTGTCAGTAAATGGGCTTCAGGAATATACTTGGTAGAGAAGTACTACATACCTAATACAATAATCAATGCAACTCTATAGGGTAAGGGAAGAGTGCGACTGAAAGAGTCGAGCTCATTCTCAACAGCAGGGTCTCCATCCATTCTACCGCCTATTACAATACCACATCTGACGCACTAAGCTGATAATGAATGACTGAAGTGAGTTGTAAAGAATTGAATTGGGGTATATTTGCAAACGACACAACAATACTGGGTAACTTATTGAAAGGGAGACGTTTTCATATGAATATCCCAAATTAATCTGATACGTAAGGAAACCACATGGAAATTAGATAAGAGTAGCCTTGAGCTATCTTAGCCACATTGTGGCACAAGGCTGAGGAAATGGCGGAAAGCTCGACCTCGGCTCTAAGCTCTCGATTCATTGATACATTCCTCACGCAACCTTCGTGAAACCTACCAACTTCGACTTTATATTAATATTTCTCTTTAAAATATAATACATATAATGACAGATCATATATCCGAGATATCCCCCTCGGATGTCAAGGGTCCATCCTATCAGTACCCATTCGCAGCAGCACCAGACATAATTCGATCACATCAAAAAGATGCATATTTTGAAGGAGTTCTCCTGAACCATCTTTCAAATCTCCTGCGCCGGTTGTATGGAGCAAGATTTCTTCACACTTATACCAATGAAGCGCGAACATTTTCAGAACTACTCTATCTCGGTCTCACGACCTTCACTGGAAACCGGACATTAGGAGAAGAGTACTGTGACATTGTTCAGATTGAAGACGATACTCTAAGACTTCCCGACATTTCTCGACGCGCAGGCTATATTTTGAGTTCAATACTTCTTCCATATTCTCTTACCAAGATCCTTCCATCATTTCGCACTCGCATCCGTAATAAGCTCGAAGCCAATCTCCGCAAGCTTACCCGAAAAGCACAAGAAAAGTCATACTCCTACAAATTTCAACAATATATTCTCACCCATCTCTCAACAATCACGTCACCCTCACCCATTCACGCCCTTACTCTCACCGTCTTTTATTTCTCGGGGTCTTATTACCAACTGTCAAAACGCCTGTTGGGACTTCGTTATATCTTTACAAAGCGCATTGCTCCATCGGAGCAACGTGTAGGATATGAAGTCTTAGGTGTACTTCTCCTCCTTCAAATGAGCGTGCAAACCTACCTCCACCTAAATAATACCTTCTCCGCCGATGTTCCTTCCACTGCACCAGGAAGTTCCGCCATTCTATCTAATGGCGTAGAAATCTCCCTTGACTCCCCATCTTCCCCTAGCGATCTCCTCGCTTCATCCTCAGCTATACCCCATTCCTCCAGCTCTATTGGCAAGACTACAAACACACCTGTGCTAACAGGTGCACGATATGATCTGACTGATAACAAGGTTATGGGATGGATAAAGGGGGAGCAAAACAGAAAATGTACCTTATGTTTGGAGGAACTGAAGGATCCAAGTGTGTTGGGATGTGGACATGTATTCTGTTGGGGCTGTATTGGAGATTGGGTCAGGGAGAAACCAGAATGTCCTCTATGTAGAAGAGAGGTTTTGATTCAACATATTCTCCCATTAAGAGGATGAAGGGGCGAGCAATCGGAATAGGAGTTCAAGCGAAATCCCGACACGGTCATGATGTTATGAATAATTTGAGATGGATGCAAACAAGCATTGTATAATTTAATATTGAAGTTACCTATCGGAGTAAGATGTTTAGTTCAATCCTTCAAATGGCGTATATTTAGATGTAGGTTTCTAAGAATTTGGACTGCGATCCAATTCCCAAAGTTTTCAAAGTTCCAAATCTGCAAATCATTGGATAAAAAATTCATCTACTGTATAAAGTATATCTATCAACTTCCTCTATCATCTCAATCCTTGTTTCTATCAAAATTAAAAGGCCCTCGTTTACTGCCTGTAGGAGCGAATACACTAGCCGAAGCGTGCTCCCGACAAAAATCAAGTATTGGAAGCAAACAGAAGCTGCACATGGAGGGGGCGATCATAAATAAGTCGTTTGCAAGTGTCGGA
This sequence comes from Botrytis paeoniae, assembly GCA_004786145.1. Classification (NCBI taxonomy): domain Eukaryota; kingdom Fungi; phylum Ascomycota; class Leotiomycetes; order Helotiales; family Sclerotiniaceae; genus Botrytis; species Botrytis paeoniae. The sequence continues at coordinate 87,995 of PQXI01000042.1, forward strand.
ATTTGACAGGATACCAAGACGTTGAGATGCATCAACCCGAGGTGTCACAGCCACCTTGAAAAGAAAAATAGATACAATCACCAAGCATCACGCATAGCATGCATGCGAGCTGGCTACAGGCAAGTTGGGCTTCGATTAGCAGCAGATAAATGAAAAGAAAGTTGACGGAAATCAGAAGATAGGGGAGGATCCAGGGTAGTCCAATAACGACGATTCTCAAATCCCCAAACCAATTAAAACATTCAAATCGTTTGAGATATTGAATTTGATTGGAACATTGAACTATTTTCAAGTTCCTAATTGCTTTTAGATAATCAAAGCCTTGTGTTGTTGGACTGCAGTTTATGTTATTGGATACCCTTGGAGGATCAGCGTTTGCATCTGATAGACCTGTTTCTTTTATTGAGGGATAAATTCCTCTCATTTTCACTTGCTCGATATCCATTGACTCCTCAACTCACGGCCGAAGTCCAACGGTTTACTATACCCACCAAAATGGACATTGATAATGTGTCAGAGGTTTCTCAGTATGTACAGATACTGGATCGACAGCGGATGGCTTTGAAAGCCGCCATGCGTCGTCAAGGGCAGCATCCCAAAGACATGAAATCTCGACTGGAACTCGTCAGGGACTTCATGATGAATGCTTTATCGCAGCAAGTGTATTGGCTTCTAAGACAAAACAGCATGCAGTTGCATACCTCCTTTGTTGCCAATACATATGCACCATCTACCACACCTCTTGACAAGTTGAAGCCAATACAAATCAAAGACCTGAGACTAGAAACTCATCACCGCGGCAGCTATCTTCTCGTCCGGGCATCAACACCTCCCACCAGAATGACAGCGATCATGGCTATTGTTGAGGATGAAAACGAAGATGCTGTACAGCTGCAACTCTATCAACAGCCGGACGAGAAGGTTCGCCCAGCTACAAGTGTCTTTATGAAGGATGATGCTTTCTTACTGAAGGAGCCGTATTTCAAAACTACAAGTGATGGTGGTTATGGTCTTCGAGTTGACCATGTGAGTGATATAACCTACCTCGATGCACATCATAATCTGTTGCCAGAGAAGTGGAAGCCTACGGTTAGCGACATCAGTAAGACTGCAGAGGACTGGAAGCAAGAAGGAAATGAGGCGATGGAGAAGAAACAGTATTGGGAGGCCATTCAGAAGTATGACACAGACTCTCCTATTACACGTGGAGACTTTTTTTCGCTAACCCTTACTACCATAGTTATACCGCGGCTCTCACGTGTAGTCCTTCCGCCCATCTTGCAGAGACAATCCGTCTCAATCGCGCATTGGCATACCTTAGGGATGAAAACTTTGATGCTGCATTAACTGACACGGGATGCATGATCTCCCTTGAAGACGTACCAGAAAAGGCACTGTACCGAGCAGGACAAGCTTTATATGGGCTCGAAAGATTCTCCGAATGCCATGATATTTTCGAACATCTCTGCGCGAAGTATCCCAATAATTTTGCTGCTACTACAGGGCTCAAGCGGGTTTGTCGCCGTGTAAAGGAGCAGGAAAGTGGCATGTACGACTTTAGGTCAATCTACAAGGAGCTTTCAACAACTAGGCCACCGCACTTAGACCACGCAACATATGTTGGACCGGTCGTCGTCAAGTCCTCCCCGGACCGTGGCCAAGGATTGTTTACTACTAAAGCCGTGAAGGCTGGAGAACTGCTCTTGTGTGAGAAGGCATTTGCTCATTGTTATGCTGGAGTGTCAAAAGACTCGGATATCCATGCAAAAACTACCCTTCTGATCAATGTCCATACGAATCGAATGATAGTCGGCACGCAGGGAGATCTCATAACGGCCATCGTACAAAAGCTCTGGAAGAATCCATCCCTGATTCCTGAATTTACTGCGCTTCACCGTGGATCTTATAAGCTTGCGAAAAAAACCGAAGTTGATGGGAAGCCAGTCATTGATACGTACGTTGCCATCCTGAAATGGTTTGTCAGATACTAATGCCGTATTTCATAAACAGCTTCCTAGTTGAACAAATAATGGCTCTCAATGTCTTTGGCTGCCCCCTCTCTTCCTTCGAAAGCCATTCATCAGAGCCCGAAGAGGATGACAAGCATCACTCATGCGGCATTTGGCTCATGGCTTCAAAAATCAATCACTCTTGTCTTAGCAATGCTCGTCGAAGCTTTCTTGGCGACCTACAATTGGTCCGGGCTACAAGTGATATACCCGCGAATATGGAACTCACATACTTGTATAAATTGCCCACGGGAGAGAGCGATGAAATACAAAATGATTTGAAACATTGGGGATTTCAATGCAAGTGTATCATCTGCACTGACTCGGAGGATATATCGAAGAAAGAAATGACAATGAGAAAGAGGTTGCTCAAAAACTTGAAGATAGTTTTAGACGCGAGCCATGTGTCTATTCCCCAGGCCGAACGTTTGTTAAATGCCCTCGAAAAGACATACAAGCGTCCGGCAATCGACGTTCCACGACTAGCGTTACGAGAATCATATTTTAGATTAGCTCGAGTCTACTCCCAGCGGGAAATGACCCAGAAAGCTGTATCGACGATGCTAAGAGCCTTGGAGTCCATTGGCTTCGTAATCAAGAATGCAAGCTTGCCTGCGATTTCCGGCAAAACTCTTGAGGTTGCGAAATGGGGGTTAATGCTGCCTGGAGTAATCGAGGCATGGGTTTATCTCTGCAGTGTTTATTCTGTTTTGGCTCCACAACATTTGCAGCAAGCTAAGGATTATGCGAAGTTAGCATACAAGATCTGTATTGGAGAAGATCACACTTTCGAAAAGACACACAATGTTTAGGTAGAGAAGTGCTGTTCACTAAAATTTGACTGGGGAATCATTATGAGAATAATAAATACTGTACTGCATAATGAAATCGAATGAAAATTGCATATTAAGAGTGAGAGAATGATTGTAATGATTGTAATGATTCTAATGAGTCTAATAGTTCGAACCATTACAATCTAAATTCTTTCTGGAAAGTCTAGAATTCTACAAATCATCTCGAGTTGGGTCAATTTTGAGTATATATGCTTCGCGCGCGGTTGCAGCGCCTCTTCACGACCGCTGCATTGTATTGTTGGCCTCACCATATAACCTAACATCTGACCCTCCCTACAACCATCAAGTGAAGAAGAAGAAGAAGAAAGAGAGAGAGAGAAGGGGGGGTTATACTAGCACTAAGGAAAAGAATGACACTAGTACTCCTAGCAAAGTATCTACCCTTATCGCTCCTTCCATTTTGAAGGGTGGTGTCGAGTCGTCCAATCCATGCGATTCATCATCTAATCGTCTAGTCATGAATTGGACATTAAGAATATTACGGTTGACATTTAGACACTTTTTGGAGTGAGAAGTACCTACATACATATGAAGAAATCATATTTCGATAGCATCAAAGAATATTTAAGGATTTCTCAGCCCACCTCGTGAAGCCTTATTATATCCCGATAACTCTAGACGTAGGTCTTCTAGTTTAAATGACAGACAAGGCCGAAAAGGCAGCAACAACTCCAGCAAGTTAAGTTTAAGTGAACGGTCGAGGTCACTGGCTGTGCAGCCATATAGAAGGCACTCTGTTGTATTGTACACCCACAGTCTCATGTCTCTCTCTTCTCATTTCCTCTCTCATGAATACATCTTTTTAATTGACTTTTTCTTTTCTCGCAGTCTTTCTTTAGTTACACAAAAGTCTATACTATACCCGTAACATAAATATTTACGTGCGAAAGATCCTCTTTCCAAGCGACCAGAGATACGTTTTAGCTGGCCCAATCATCCACATCTTGAAGAAATACCCATAGGCATCCCGAGTACCTACTCTCTATCACTCTTTACTTCTAACAACTCCCCCAGTTCTTCATCAATCACATAACCAACAACACCACTCTCGAGTCTCAAAATGCATATCTCCTCTCTCCTCTACATCTTCCTCCCCTTCCTAATCTTCACATCCGCCACCACTCTCTCAACCACCGCCTTATCAACCACCGAAAGCGAAAGCCCCCTCCAACCAACCCAAACCACCCAACCCATCCAAACCATCTTACCCAGCACCACCCCCTCATTCTCCCCCTCCCTCTCCCTCTCTCAAACCCCAATCCCAAGCACCTCCACCCCCCTCTCCATCTCCTCAGGAACCTACCTCCCCCCCACCCACCTCACCTCCCAAACCAAATCCACCCTCACCCCCAACTCCACCGCATCGCTCATCCTGACCCCCACAACCTCCTCCTCCAACGCCTTCGAATCCGACTGGAACAAAGTAACCAACTGGCTGAGCGGGAGCGGCGCGTCTTCTTTCCACCTCCACCCCGGATCTGCCTACGGAGGAGTGTGGATTGTTATCGGTGTTGGGGTGGCTTGGGGAGGTTGGTGAATTACCTACCTACGTATAACATGTAACATGTAATATATGTGATGTGTGATGTGTCGACACGGAGAATTGGGAAGGGAGCGCGGGATGTACGATAATACAGATGAAATGAATAACGACACCACTCGCTGGGAGAGTCGGTTTGCGCAAATTTGATAGGCTCCTTTATAGATAATTACACCCATTTAGTATTCAACTTGGGGCTGGACAATCCACCCACTTTACATAGCAAGATCATTACGCCATGCAAATTTACTTCGTACATGTAAGCATCTATCGGACAAGAAAATTGGTGTCATATTTGCTTGCTCCCCAAAATGTTTTAAAGTGGCTTGTTCTTTTGAGTCATTATAGGATTGAAGTGAGGACATCTTCTAGTCCCTCTTGTAAATTTCCGACCAACATGTATTCTTAACAAACTTTTCCTTAGAAATTGTTCCGTCTCTATCTCTTCATCTACTCTACTTTGCTCTAATGAAGTGCAATGCAATGCGGCGCCTTGTAAAATATCCAAACGCCCTCGCCATGCCCAACCCAAATGAAATGAAAACAGATGCAATATGATAAACCTTTTGACGATCTCTAACCCATGAAGACCGATAACCCAATCAGTACATCGTGCAACCATTTTCGGCTCTCGCAAATGCACTTGCAAAGAATTCTTGCATCGCTACGTAATGGAAGAGAATGCCACCCAATACTGCGAAATGCCAGAGGTTGTGACTACCTCCAACATAATCGAAGGCACCTGGACACCATCGTTCAGGCACTTGACTAGCATAAACGAATGCTCCCACTAAATAGACAGTAATACTTTTTGCAAGGGGGGCGTAGAATTCCGCTGCCCATGCTCCACCACGAGTGAGATTAAGTTGTAAGGCAGGGACGAAACCAGTTGCACCGAGACTGACGTAGAAGGCAACACGTGCCCATGCCATGTCTTGTCGATTGAAGGTTGGATGCCAAGGAAGAATAACGCCCCCTAAACCTAGAGCAGCAGTTATGCCCATGTATACCCAGCGACTTACAGGCTCGCAATAGAATGCTGTGTAATCGGCTGTCATGATAGAAGCAGCAATGAGTAAGGAGATGCCGGTATAATCAACACAAGCGAATCTTTCCAGGAGCGTTTGATCAGCTACACTATTCATCGTATGCCACATTGTACTGCAGACTAGGCATTTAGAAGCAGCAAAGAAGAAGCATGCCGCAATGAAGACATCAGCTTTCGTACTAAGGGAAAATGCGTGGCTGGAGGGGTAGAAGTGAAATGCGACTGATAGAACAATGAGCAAGCCGATTGCATGCGACCAGATATTGACAGTTTCGTTTGACAATCCGAACATCGATTGGACGCATTCCACTTTCGATTCAGTGAAGCGGTACCCTTTGACGATATGTGGGTTGACCCGCCATGGAGTAGGCAAGTCTTCGTATCTGATGAGTCCATGTTTCTTCGCTCGAGCTATGGCGTTTTCGATGTGTTCTTCTACCGTCCCGGCTGCCTTCTTGGCTCTTTCGAAACCTTCATCGACCACTTCTCTGGCTTTTCCCAAACTCTCGTCCACAATTTTGCGCCCCTCGTCCATCAAGCTTTCCGCTGTACCCCTTAATCCCTTCTCCTTTACTCTATACGCTCTCGTTTCGAATTCAGATAGAATTCCTTCTAACAACCCAATTCCCGTATGTACCTTCTCATGTAATGTTTCATGCGCAACCAAAGCATCTTGGTATCTCGATTCCACCGTGTCAACCATGATTCTCGCCCTCCTTTTTGTAGCCCCTAAGACTTCGCCAGATACCTGCGAGCATCTCTCCCTCACAGCCTGTAATGTTGCATATGACCATAGGATACTCGAATCGAAGGTAAGATTCCCGTATTTCTCAATGAAATCTAATCTGCGCTCGAGTTCTGACAGGAATACATCGACCTTTCTTTCAGTTAGAATCTATGCGCCACAGGATAAAAAGTTACCCGGTAAAATACCTTAAGCATGAGACTTTCCTCGCCATCCATCACTTGTTCACTGCTTTTTCGTCGCGGGTGAAAGGAGGAATGTCGTCTCTTGTTTAGGGGTTTGGCCTCTTCTCTTCCTGAAGCCATCGTGCTGGTAGTAACATCTTCGTAAGACTCCACCGTCAAAGATGACGCTGCGCAAACCATGGCTCAAATATATTCCTTGGTTCACAATATTGATCGTCTGTGAAACAAATTGGCTTCTAGTCGTCAAAGTGTAGCATAGAAAAGATGTAATGTGGAATTCGAAGTTCGTAGAATGATATGAAGTGAGAGAACGGGAGAGACAGGGACGGCAACAAAAGATATATTAGGAGACGACCGAGGAACGAAATAGACGGACTGAGAAAGAAGAATAGTAAGTAAATTGAAGAAGACTTATGACCGGTATCACGCGAGTACAATATGAAAGTAAAGTCGATTGGAGCGGAATAAGAAACAAGCAGATGGTCGAAGAGTTAATCAGTAAATAATAAGTTACTTTTTGACCCGAGCCCGAGGGGTCTCAAGTGTCCAATATAAAACTAAGTAGGTAGGAGAAAACAAGTTAATCCGAAAACGGTAAGCTTTAAATTCGTATATAGTCTACGGGAAATTGTTTTGTTGAGCACACCAGCATCGGTAAATTTCTTGGGGAGATTCTTTTTGGTATGTATTGGTTGATTTATTGGTTGATATTAGATATTAAATATTCATTAGTCTTGCATATTACCTAGGTAGGTAGGTGGGTGAGTAGATGATCCTTGGGAGATATACACCTAGGTAGATAGGGAAGTAGATGGATATAATGTAAATGGGATATAATTTAGATATAATTTGGATACTAGTCAGGTGGTGAGTGTATAATAAGAAACTTGAAGTGTAAATTGTGATAAGGAATCCAAGCACACACGTGTGACTTACCTACCTCTCTATAATAAGAAAAACTCAAGTCAAGTACTAACTAATATAACAAGTGTGAATATTAAGTTTGCAACACACGCAATTGTCTACTTTGTGTACCTCGTGTACCTACCGTACCTACCTTAGTACACGGTCGATAATACCTATACCTCATACATACATACATTCAGCCTTATCGCAATCGCCACACATTATCGAGGTTCTCCGGGAAAAACTTGATTGAAACATTCCCCAATCGTGAGAGGCAAATCCGGCAAAAAGGTGTACCATTTATGCGCAATATTTCATGGGTTCCAATCCAATTACTGTCCCTCGTGCATGTCAACAGCCAGCCACTTATCCGCTTTCCGAAGGGGAATCCACTTCATCACATTGGCATCATTTGCATCAATCACTTGCTTATTCCGTCTCTTCCGTCACCCTTCACATTTCCCTCGAATTACATTAAACAATGCTTTAATGATTACAACTGAATAATATTGCGTATCCTCTTAAAATGGTGCCAATTCACCAATCACTATATGACAAGACTCTAACATACAGGGAATATCTTTTAATCAACCATCCCCCAAAGCTGGCCCCTTCTGCTGAAAAGTTAAAAAGTCGGGGTATATTATTAATATTTCTATGAGGATCAAACCTTTAAAAACTCCTCGCAATGCCGTGTCGTCATTGTAACTTATCCTCCATTAATCCATTCATTTATCGTCGCTCCCAAGCTACAACGGCTGGCGCCAATGGCCTGGTGAATAAACTTGCGTAATCGGTACCAATCACATCCTTGCTGCCATCAACGTTCTTGAATTTGAACAATCTAACCATAGTGGCCATGATAGTGACAAGCTGTACAGTGGCGAATTGTTCACCAATACATCTATGTCTGCCAGCACCGAATGGAAGGTAAGGACTGGAAGCACCTTTGCTAATCATTCCGTAACCATAATCTTGGAATTCCTCATCCTGATCGTTTCCAACAACACGGCCGGAACCAATATCCCACCTGTGAGGATCCCACTCAAGTGCTTCGGGGAAGAATTCGTCATCTCGACTTGTGCAACCCGGAGATGCCATAAGCGTATGCGAAGTTGGAATGACATATTTGGTACCGCTGACTGGCATTGGTGTAGTAACTTTGCGCATGATAGAATGGATTGGGGTGTGGAGGCGTAGAGTTTCCTTGAGAACGTTCTGATGGAGAGGAAGCTTGGACAAATCCTCATAAGTGAGAGCAGGGAGATCAGCACCTAAGACCTGGATTTGTTCTTGATAGAGTTCTTCCATAATGTCTGGGCGTGAGGCGAGGCGAAGCATAATCCAAGAGATAGAAGATGAGGAAGAGTGCTGTCCGGCCATGAGAAGAGCGATCATCATGTGAGCGATTTCCTGATCTGGAACTGGAGTTCCATCCTTGTAAGACGAGCGCATCAACTGCCACATAATATCAGATTTGAACTCTGCTTCCGTAGATTGAGCACGTCGGTTTTGAATGATATCCATATAAGTTTTCGCTACAGTTCGCTGAGCATGATCGCGGGCACGGTTGTGAGGAAGAGGGGCCCAGTGAAGCATAAAGTTGATAGGACTGAAGCCCATGTCGAGGTCGTGGTAAAGAGCGGCAAAGGAGGTATCGAATCGATCGCGGACTTCCTTTCCTTGCAGAGTATGCGAAGCAGTATAGATGGTGATTTCAGCCATAGCGGGTCCAATGTCAGCAGTTCCCTTTGGGCCTTTGAACGCCGAAGAACGCTTCATGAAGTTTTCCACCTCCATTTGTATGATTGGGACGTAGGATCGGAAAGCTTCTGTAGATAAGCCAATTTTCATGAACTATTGCAGCATTGTCAGCCATTAACTCCCCTTGTTTACCGCCTGGAATAAACTGACCTTCTTTTGCTCCATCAACTTCGCATTTGGGCAGTCGTAAACTACATCTTTTCCAAATACGGGGGTTGTCAAAACAGTGTATATCTCCTCCGCATTGACATCCTTGAGCTTGCCATTGAGAATAAAGTCGCTGCCCTTTCGTCCGAGATACACGGTAGTCTTCTTTCCAAGCAAGATAAAGGTGAAAATATCACCATACTAATACGCAAATATTAGCCTCCAAACAATGAACGTAGGGATAAAAAGCATACCTTTGCGCGACAATCGAAGAAGAATTTGTAAGGGTCCATGCCGTAAGTGATGGTGCTGCCAATTACTGGGAGCCAGTGGAAGACCACAGGAGGCTCATTGGGGTTTGCAAATAACACTTGATTCAAAACATTGAGAACAACTGAAAGAACGATGAAAGCTGCCACGCCAGCTGCAACAACAACACCAGTCGACCGCTGCGAAATTTCCTGAGCCAATGGCCCGGCTATATTTTCAAGAATACCCATCGCATACACTACCGGCACACAAATACACGAAAAGATTGTGCAGAAAGTAATGAAAAGAAAGTTGGGAAAACTTGTTGTTCCAAAATTGCGAATGTCGACAATTTAAATGGGATATTTCTTCAAAAGGAGACAGCAGGGTACTTTACCGTAGTTTAGATCTAAAATGCGTGATTGGCTAGATCTATTTCGTATCCGTACCTTAATTTTTCGCTTGAATGATTCCACTAGAGAATGGCTGATGGAAATTGGCTCTAGTCTTCAGAGGAGTGTAGGTGTTAGGTGTATCGTACGAGCAATGAGAACACCGAACTGATGGGTTCAGGAGGTCACTCATCATCGAAACATAATTGGTACTTTCGGCGTGATGACATGATTATCTTAGGATTGTGCCTCTAGCTTAAGATCCGAATTAGATAATAACCTCCGTCTACTAGTGTAGCAACATCAGGATTCTAAGGGGTTGAAAAGATTGAAGGGAATCTTTACCCAATGAATACTAGGTAAATATACTATGATCTCTAACTGCCCATCTCCCTTTATGTCTACTATATCGTTGATATTACTAGTCAGTGTAGTCGTTATCCAACAAAGTCCACCCATAAACCCAAAGGATGGTCCATATTTGAAAGCACGATATTTCATTGGTCTCGCGACATTCGAGTGATTGGAAAGATTTCATTCGCCTGGGAGATTGATATGATCTGGAGCATACAGATAATCCAGATAGTTCAAATGAGTAGGATCATTGGACTGAATTGGTACATTCAAATATGAAAATCAAACTGCAAGCTTCACTCAGTGTTTCTTCCACATTCACAAATAATGTCAAGTGCAATAAATATCATGAACAACTATAACGATGGCCACTAACGATATGAAGACCATCCATCATTCCGCTTTTACTCTTGCCCTTACTGACGCTAGGCGCCGGTTTTTGACCCGTAAGCTAATGTCGATGTGTAAAGTTGAGAGCTAAATAAAATTATTTGTACATAGAAGCGAATCCTTTTGCGCCGAGAAGCATGCCAAATCCCAAGATGCTATGAAAAGAAACCTTCAGAAAGCAAAGCTTCATTCAACGAGCTGGAGCTCATCCTTTCTGTTAGGAGCAAAATCGTCCTTCCATAAGTCCCATAGCCTCTCAAGTTCCGTCACGTATTCCTCGTGAACGCGATCAATATCTTGTTGTTCTGGAGTTTTAGATTGAATTACTTTAATAGGCCGGCCGACGACAATATTTAAAGGCCTTCGATATGGCATGAGGCCGACATCGTAGTTGAAGACACCTCTAGCATGAAAGAGGGGTATGGTGAATCCCATCAATTTCTTAACCAGTAATTGAAATTTGTGGATCCATGGGTGTGAGTCGGCTGAAAATTGATCATAAAGATCATTCTCGCCAAATGCTAGAACCGGAACCAAGTCTGCACCAGTTCGGATGGCCATCTTGACGAAACCCTTGCGACGCTTGAGGACCAATCTGAGACTGTATGGCTGTGCATCCAGTGACTCTGCTGCGCCCCCAACAACAATAGTAATTGCGCGACCCATACCCTCCTATTTTGATAGTTAGCATCTGACTATGAATATAATTGCTCGAACATACCTTGTTTGGCCCGCCCTTTGAAAGTAGATTCTCGCAAGATTCTTTAGAAACAGACGCAAGCCCCATTGCTAAAGCATATTCACGATATAGCGGTATTCTGAAATTGGTATCTAACGTGAGAAGTGTATTCTTGATACCTGGGAAGAGCTGAGAAAATCCAAGAGCTTCGGTGGCAAAGGCGGCGAACGCCCCATGGGAGATTATACCATGGGGATGATATCCGAAGATGTATTTCCTCGTGGGCGGTAGCTCTTGAGTTCTGTGTAACCGGGCTGGAAAGTAAGATGCAAATAATGACCACACAGGTAGCGAACGGAAGAAGTTTGAACGATGGCTCAAAGTCCCAGATATTGAAGCCTTGGATGTAATGAGGTAGATCATATACGGGATCAATATTGGCCAGAAAAGGGGTATCGCACATAGAAAAAAGAACATTGATACAAAAATGGCAATGCAGAGTGTATGAAACAGTACCACCAAGGTTTGAAGTCTGCGTTGAAGTGGAACATTCATTGGGGCCCATCGAATGCCGCTTGTATGCCATCTTTGTCCAGCTTGTCTCCCGCTAACCAGTTTTTCGTCTTTAGACTTTGGAGCCTCATTGTGGTCTCGTTGGAGTTGTTTTTCGTAATCCTCCGAGGGCTTCACACTAGTGAGCTTACTACCATTTCGTCCGCCTTCGAAGATGGCCGTGTTATGCTTGGTATTGTTTTGAGTATCCGCCATCGTATTTGTGTTCGAGTCCTGACCATTCTCATGGGTCTCATTTGATTTCTGGGAAGATGATTTTCGCTGCCTGTGTCGAGGAGGGCTTTTCGGAGTATCGTCGAGGCCCTGGAATGTCAGTTTTCAGATCAAACATTGGAGGCTCCTTCCAACACAAACCGTTGCCGAGTACTCTCTTTTTGACTCCTGCCTATCGAAATTTGGTCTGGTATCCTGTTTGTCGACAGATTTGGTAGAATCTGAACTGTTCGTATCCACGATCCTCAGAACTGATACTTTATGCTGAGGTCCATTTTTGCCCGAGCCATTTGTATTCGGGGCTGTTTGTCCATTCACGCCATTCTCTTTATTTTCATCATTTTCATTGCTTCCATCATCTGGCGATTCTGGTGTTTCCTCGGCAGCATCGGCATAACTTTTGGGTGGAAGGTGTAACTTTTTGCGTACTTCTGGCAGAGCAGGCTCTGAACCCAACGTTGGTCCTGGCATTGTAATGAATGCACCACGTCGCGAACCGTATAGAATTGATCGATATCTCAAAAAGACAAGCAAGTAAAACAGATGCAGAATACCAGGTAGTTAGAGAGGAAGGACCTCCCGTATTTCAACGCGGATATCTAATAAGTAGTCCAGTTCCGCATTGACCAAAAATAACTCTAGACTATGACGTGCCTTTCTTTGAACGGGATTGAGAAAAAGGAAGCTTGGCTTCAAGTGTCGATGAGAAAAAAGCGGTACACTTAATTAGCTAAACAAACCCATACGTTGAGAACACTGATAATTTGACACGCAATAAGAATACCGATATCTATACGAGTAAAACAGAAAATAATACTATAATTAATTAACAGGTGTTAAATATATTCGTAATTTTTTATAAATCGAAATAATGATTTTTTTGATTTGAAGCAGAATATTGAAGAGAGTAGTTCTTAACTGTTCCTTTCTTTCTTGTCCAGAAGAAGCCTGGTATACTAATGAAAATCGTGGAGCTGCCCCACTGATGGTACAATACATTCAGTCCGTACCTGAACAAGCCACAAGCCGTCATGACCACCCATGCCATATGCCTGCATATAACCTTTTTGAATCCATAGTGAAATCCAAAATAGATTAAATTTGTTTGCACATCTAGTTATTCAATGGCTATTGATTCGAAACTTCAGACCTTGAAAGATTAGAAGCATCTAACTCTTGGTGTAAGCAATTCCATGACAAGTTTCTATTATTTTCCTCTCGTTCTTCCACCCCTCGGTTCTACCCTCGCTCAATGCTTGTCTACACACGAATATCAATGTTTTGTCTTGATATTGTAGATTTTACAAGATAAGGGCTTGAAATTGTATAATCAAAGCTTGAATCATATTCCAAAAGAGTAGGTCTCCGTCAAATGGTACCTTTCATCACACATTCTGAAAACTCATAACTTGTAAACTTCCGACTCGGCAAAAAATACGTTGAGACCGCAAACCGCTGCGATTCTGTGATTACAGCAAAAATATAAATACATATTTCATCCCTTCCTCAAACTCTTCCTACCGAAATATCTTCACCATGAATAAAGAGAGAAATAACCCGGTATGCCGACAATGAGAGAAAGCCAGCCAAGTTCTATAAAGAAGTAGTGCTACCATTTTTTTGAAAGTCCCGTGAAGACACCTCCCAAAATAAAACGCCTCCTCCACTAAAAGAAGTGAAATTCGTGCATAAGGTTCGTAGTCCACGCAAAGCGTATCGTGACCCCAATTTTCGCTACTCAACGCCATGATATCTTTGTACACCACAAGTGATTTTGGTATAGAACAGCTGCGTATACTTGCGTCCTATGGTGATTGTTGCTATGATGTTCCTTGATTCTGAGAACTCAATTGTCTACGGACAGCAAGAAGCTCCTCTGACAATTGGTTCACCTTCTCATCCTGAGCCTTAATCTTTTCTTCCTGGCTTTTCTCTTTGGCTTCCATGGCAACTACTCTGTCAGAAAACAGCTTGAGTTTTTCCTCCAATGTATTAACATATGCCCAGACGCCCGAGGCGCCAGATGCAAACAGATTGTTACTACTATCACCACTCCCTTGATGGCTTGGTGGACCTCGACTTTGGAGAGGGTTGGAAGGTTGGAACAATGAAGTAGGAGATGTCGATTGCTGTATTGGTTGCTGCTGCTGCTGAGAACCCTGTTGACTATTTCCAGGGCTCTGTTGATTGGATAATTGACTTGTCAAAGTAAATCTTGTATCAGGAGGGGCTAATCCAGCCAGAGCCGGGAGTTTGGGGCCCTGTGCGCTGTGTGGAGATGGTAAAGACATTCCGGGAGGTGGACTCCTTCCAGACTGATGACGACCAAAGTGCTGTTGCTGAAATTGAGTGGTCAAGCTGGGTGATCGTTGTCTGGTGATTGAGGTGGAATCGTGGCCAAGCTGGTGTGAATGCATACCGGCGGGACTTAGTGGCTTAGGACTCTCAGTTATACCACTTTGGGAGAACATCGAGCCAGGACTAGTGCCGAGAGGCATTGATGAGACACTGTTGCTTGGTGTGTGCATACCAATAACATTGTTCTGAATGCTAGGTGATGTAGCGGAACTAGAAGAACCTACGCGATCTGTACCGGGCGGATAAAGACCTGTGGGAGCATTTTGTCTCTGCCCAGCAGGAGGATAGGTGCTTGGAGTACGTGAGTGAGAGCCGTAACTATCTTGGCTACCGGTGTTACCAGCCACATGCTGTGCTTTGATACTAGGCAGACTAAACCGTCGGCCATCTTCTTCAGACATCTCTACTTCGTTGGGATGGGGATTGCCATTCGTATACATTATTCCGTCCATTCCATTATCATCAGCTTCCCCTACATTAGCCCCATCAAATTCGTCGTCCCCTCCGAAGCTTCCCATGCTCGCCCTCCTTCCGGCACAACCGCCGAGGCCTTTGCTATGACGAGCAAGTGCATCACCGCGCGCGAATTTTCGATCGCATTTTGGGCAAATATGAGGGCGCTCTCCTGTATGTAGTTTCATGTGGCGCTTCAGATCGTGTAACCTACGAAACCTCATTTGGCAAGTTTGGCACACGTAAGGCTTTTCTTGACTATGTGTCAGGAGGTGACTTTTCAGATTATGGTGTCGAGTGAACTCAGTCTCGCAGTAAGGACATTTATGTTTCTTTTGAGAAGGCGACCTTGGTAAGAGTTGCTGGTTTTGATTGGGCATAGGTAAGCTCATCCCTCGAGAAGGATATTGTGAAGGATCCATCTGTGCCAAGTTGCCTGGGAACGACATAGATTTGTTCAAGGGCTGCTCATCCATGGCAGCTTGAAGCTGACTGAGACCTGATCGCGCATCTCGACCATCGGTCTCTAAAGAATTTGTCATGGCAGCCGGACTAGCGACAATTGTAGGACTCGCAGTTGCAGTTTGAGCCGTGCTACCCAAGCTTGCAAGACTTGCCACGCTCGCTGGGCTGGTTTCAGTCCTTTCGTCGAATGGCATAGATGTTGGAATTGTCAGTGCATTTGCAGCTGCGGTCATGCCCTCACTCATAGTGGTTGCAGCGATGGGAGCGTCTTGCGGTCTGCTCACGCTAACTCCTCCGCCTAAAAGAGACGTGATAGCCTCATGACCGGGATTTTTGCTCATGGCGCCGGTTTGACTTTTCTGCGCTTCTTCCTTCTTCCGTCGTTCGTCTTCAAAGGCCGCTGCCCCGGTGAACGGCGCAGCAGGGAACACGGGCGAGAACGTGCCGCCGAATCGCGGTGCTTTTGCAGGCGAAACAACCAGCCCCGCGTTCGCGATTGATGTAAGACTTGTCGTCGGAGGTTGTGTTTGATCTGCCCGACTTCGTTTTAAAGACCTCGGTCTAGTATTGTCGGATTCGGGATGACTTGAAGTTGCAGGAGAAGATTTGGTGGCGGGGTCTGATAAGTTCGCGGCAAAACCTGGTACGGTCGCGGAAATTGTTTCTTGCTCTGAGGCCATGAACTCGATATATTATAATGGGTCAAAAATTGACACTTCAATTCACTGATTCTTGATTCGCGATCTCGATAACGCTCGTGATGTAATCAAGCTCTCATGTCGAGTCTTCACTACCGGATTGTAAATTGTTGCGAGGCTGGTATTTCTGCTGGATCATAAGGCTTCTGTAGAGAATTAGAAACAATCGCCTCACGCTTTGCAATTGACATGATGAACCTACGGCTTTAGCAATTCGATGGTATATTGAATCTGGGTATAATGAATAAATCGCAAACAATGTTAAACGACGTAATTATCCAGGGCTACGAGGGCTGCTACCTCGCTGAACATAATCAGACAGGCTGGATAACATTCAAGTAGATAAAGATAATAAACGATACAGGTTCAAAAATCGAGAAAGTGGTGGAATTGATGAATTGAGAAAACCGAATGTAGAGCACTGGGAGCTGCTGACTTTCCTGCGTACACTGCAATGGATCTGATGGATGAACAAGAAGTAGTAGAAGTTCTGAATAGAAAATAAAGCTGAAGGTTGATTGCGCCTCAATAGAACTTCCAGGTTAGCGCCACTCTTTTGCGATCAAGTCTCTTTCAAGGCTTAGCTTCTTCTTCTTGCCTTAAAACATGCTTTTTTTTCTTCTTTCCTTTCTATTGCTGACTCTATCAAATAATACTTTACTAGGTAGGTACCTGCCATCAATATGAATCATACGGTTTGATGAATTTTCATGTTCATGTTTGTTATTATGTACTCTCTGTGTGTACCAATACTAGGTAGGCATGTAAAATTACCTACCTAGGTAACCTTACGCAGGAACTCTAAAGATAAATTACTTTATACAGATTGAATACCTATCTATGCTTTGAGTCTAGCATTGCATTCATAAGAGCTGAGACTTATAACACCCAGCCAGACCTTACGGTACAGAGGTAGTAATCCTTTTACACGAAGCGTTCATACCTAGTAGGGTAGGATGAAGAGTAGTACATAGGTGGTAGGTAGTAGGTAGTAGGTAGTAGCCACTTCAATGCCTCTATGTGGACGAAAAAAGCGATAGACCAGATCACTCAAGAAGAATCACGCCTGGGTGTCTTGAAAAACACAGATTTCATTAGTTTATGATAATATCAGTTTACATGCAAATATGAGGAATAGATTTAAAGCTTATAACTTTATACAATTGTATTCATTCAACTTATGATCTGAAATATTGATTGTTTGATTTGATAACAAATATTGAAGAGAGTACCTAGGTATTATGGTTGTTCCGGTTTTCGGTTTCGGGTTCTACTGGAGCTTCCATTACCTACTGACTTGTCATCCATCAGCTGGTCGGTGATCATTTGAAGCATGCATGGCGTCGGCTTCATGTGGGCAAATTATCAGGATAGCAAAGCTAAATCCAATGAGGTAAAAACTAGGGGACGTATCGATCTGATTGGAGGGCCTTTAAGATGTTTTAGTTTCCTCGTTCTTTTCTCGACTTCCTCAGCCACATTAATTCTTGTCTCATCTTCACGTATAGGGTCCACCTTCGTATAGAGTTCACCTCGCCATAGATATAAATCTTCTGAATTCTCGGCACTTGAGCCTCAGAGTACCATATTTACCTACATCCATCAGTTAAAGATATTCATCAAAGATTGATGAATATCGTGTGAGTATTGTCGAATGACTAGCTAGGTAGGTATATTAAATTCTGACTACCTCCATCTGTATGAAACAACCGAGCCTCACACCAAAACTGGTTTCCCAAACCCTTGAGTATCAAATTGGATCTGGAATGGTAAAATATTTGATTGTCAAAATCCGGATTGGATCATTAAAAGGTATCATAATATAAAGTTTGCTTAATATGACTTATTTCGTCCATCGCGTGACTATCTCCAGGCACTGTGTGTACACACTGGGGTAAACATATCATGTAATCGGCATACATAGAACAAAAACTTACTCGAACACAACCCCTCTGAAGTCTTTGTATTCATTCCTATTCCTTCCCTTCTCTTCCACACCGCAGTATCTTCTGCTCACCCCCAATTCTGCTCTTAAGAGCTCCTTAAATCCACAAAATTAGTTAACCATTGGACGAACAACTTATGGGTGTAGTCAGTCCATGACAAAGGACGTCAGCCACGGCTGAAAATACGACAACCTTGGCCAATTGATCTACGCCGGTTGTCGCCTCCCTGTAGAGCACTGCCTTAGGTCTTGACATTACATCTCAAAATACAGGTCCGAGTTATGACATACCATCCTTCAGAGGGAGTCAATGAGATGACAAAATTGTTCAACGTCGATTTCGACAACCCGGAGTATTTGTTCCATTGTTCTGGGGAGAAATCGATCAAAATGGCGTTAATCTAATCAACAGGCATGGCGATAGATTAACGGAAGGATGATTGAGCATTTATAGATTGCTCTAGATTCTCCATCTTCGTTGTTACTTGCATCATAAAAGGCACCAGCCACACATAACATCGTAGAAAAGTGTTCATATTCCTGTTTCTTGCTTGTAAATGACATAACTTCACAGATTTTCACAATCTCTCGATCCACTAAATGCTGCAATACAGGGCGCACGGCTTTCTATGCTTTTTCCATCATGATATCTACTGTAGTTGTCTAATTTAGTTAATCTTTACATATTCTGTCTTCGTAGCGAAGTCACATGACACGTCATATCGGTGATCTTGCATGGATGCAGAGCTGAGAGACAGTTAGCACTGAGAAGTTTGAAATATTTTTGGATGCCAAATTGAACAATTCGATATATAGATATGACATGATAAGGAATCTGATCTTACTCCGAATGAACGGAGAGACACGTATAACGAGAAGAGATATTATCTTATGCGACAACTGGATGAGGGGCCTTGGTTTGGTTTCCATTATTAGTAAAATAATGAGTCCAAAATCGAGTTTGAAATATTAGACCCCCCTTTTTCAATCCTTTCGAGGTCGCTAACCATGATTACTATATCTTTCTTGTATGACCCCTAGAGAATCTTTTCATGATATAGAAGATCGTCTAATCAGCCCAGTGGAAAAATGATCAGATATTCCACTCTCAGCTATTCAATGCGGTAGGGAACAGAGGAGAAAATTATTACCCCCATCGTAGAATACTCTCGAAGTATAAATTGTTCTTAGCAGCTGACTCGGAGCCTATGGAAAATATCAATTCCTTCAAAGGCATTTCTCATGACTAGAATGACGTAATATTGGGAAGAGAGATGGCGAGAAAGTAGGAAGAGTATACAAAGAAGCCAAGAAAGATGACGAGAAGAAATTCGGCTAGTCACAGCTTCTGATCTGCGTTACTAATAGAACACAAGAAAGGCCTCAAGAAATGTTTGAGACATTCAAGGAATGCTAGGTATACTTCCTTGTTTAGATACGGTCGGAGAATTGGGGCACTGGTAGCTTGAATGACCTATTTCGGACAAGAGATTTGTTTGGGTATAAGATTATGGTAGCGAGTCATACTTTCAAAGGTTGGATGAATCAGGTGGTTCAGAGGATGATTGATCTTCAACATCATCTTAGCAATGCATAACTTCCTTCAACTCAAGCTTACACACTCGAGCTACTTTGGAACCTCAGTTGTTGCTTCTCCAATGTCCTTTTTAATCTCACTAGAACAATCATCATTGGTCATTCCAAAAACTCCCTTTTGGCTCTTCCCTAACCCTCCGCCCTTGGATTCGGTGACTTCTCTTTCCACAAGCTCAGCGTTTTCTTGTCTATCGCCACCAGCAAAATCGAAAATTCGGTAGTCCGCATTCTCATATTGCCTGTAGCTGACGCAAGTCCGAAGAAACGCCGCATGAGAAACTACAGCAATAACCTTCTCTGGGCGTTGCTGTAACCATTTCCTAGCGGTAATTCCTCGTCCTGTCAGAGCATCCTTCGAAAACTTATACAGACCAGATTTTTCTGGAAACAGTGGATCAACAGCTGACCAGTCAAATTGTGGCCACTCCTTCTCCATAATCTCTATGGGCGTTCCTGTATCACATGGCTTGTCTGAGTTCTCCTGCCATTCAGGTCGAAGTATAACGGGAACACCGCCCTTCATCAACCAGCCCAGGCCTTGCTGTGCTGTTTGCAAAGTCCGTCTCATGGGGCTCACCACAATGAGATCAATTTCCCGAGCCAGTGGAACTTCATGCTCAAGATGACTAGCCAATTCGTCACATTGTGTCCCGAAGCCAAGATCGGTCAACGCCGGGTCATGTAGCTCATAGTTGCGTGCCCTAAAAGATCAGCCCAGGTCACAAATTATATTACAGGATGACTTATGAGACACATCTTGTCCAATGTTAGCCAGAAACCGTAATGTAGTTGAGTCTTGTTGACTGACTGTGAAGTGCTTGTGCATGCCTAATCAAAATGATTGTTGGAGGCATCTTGCAACACGGTAATCAAGTGTATTTGAATAGGTATTGGTAGATATTATTGATAAGGTGCTACACAAGGAACTGAGAGATGAGTAAGCTTCAAGTAAAATAGGTGAAGAAGAGTTTGTATGCTAGGTTATCCTGTGGATAGAAAAATAGGTAGGTGTATATAGTTAGGTAAACAAGGGAATGTTGTTCACTCATACAGTCATGAAGCAGTGAATGTTGATGTGGTGAGTCCGTGGACAGTGGAGTAGCATGCAATGTTAGTCATCGATGTCGGTCAGCTTTATTCCGATTGTTAGCTTCACAAAGTAGTCAAAAGAGAGACAAGAACTGGTATTTTGATCTCAAATCATGATGTTAACATGTAAATTTCGAAGTTAAAATGTATGAGAGGTCTAATTAAAGATTCATTTCTCTTGTATGTTGTAAAGAGTAAGTTTGCTTCATGTATCTTCTATTCCGCGCGTATGAAGGCTAGCTGCAAGGCTAACCGATAAGGATAAGCAAGGAGGCAGGACAGGGCAAGCTATGTGATTATGTTGAAGTAGGTAGTGGCAATGGTCTTTCTTTCAACTTTACCATCACGCAGTACGGAATTTTGATCTCTTCCAACCATGAGTCTGTATCGTTCTGCTGCACTCTCCAGTCGAATCAAAAAGTCTACCCCATCATTGAAGCGAAGTTCATCCTCCCCCTTCTCTTCCCTGCCCAAAAGAAAACCTCTACGACGATCGAAATCGAAAGTAGACTGTGATGATGATGAAGAAGAAGAGGAGGACTTTTTTGATGATAAGCTTGACGATGTAGGTCTGGTCAAAGCTCTTGCAACCGATCTCACCTTACGGGATGTTGCGCAAGCCATTCAACATATCAAGGGTAGGATGTGGAACCATATGCCAGTGCAGAGGAGTGGTATGAATTCAACACGAATCGCGGAGGTCCTCAACTACCGGGACTCGTTACCAAATGTTGTCACTGTCTCACATGTTCAAGCTTTACTAAACTCTCCTACTGCTGTTGAACGAGAGATTGTAGAATTAGTACATGGAGGGGCGATAAGAAAAGTTGTTGTCGGTGGGAGAGGAAGCCTTGGGGAACTTTTGATATTGGTGAAGGATTTAGAGATCATGATAGAGAGAAGCAACCTTAAGGGTTCTTTAAAAAAGGACTTGAAGAAGCTACTATGTGAAAACCCTACCGCGCTGAAGTTTCCTAGATCCCAGTTCACGGAAGAAAGCGCTCACGAAATTATACATGCTGGATTCCTTACCTCGTCAACGACCAATTATACAGTCACAGATCATTTCTCTAGGCCGGGTGACGGTTCAAAAGGAACCCTCACTTCGTTAGACAGTATTTCAAGGGCAGGGTCTGGATCTCTAGCTGCCGTTGGTGGTGAAGGGGCTGTTCATGCTTCTGGAGGGAGTGGAGGCGGTGCTCGATTGTCGGGAAAGGGTGATTTCACCTTTTCCCTTCCAGCAACAGGACAGTTTTTTAAACTGTTGAGTAATGCCCGTGCTCACCTCGTGTCCTTGCTGTCGAAATCGAAGTATCGTGAAGCACCCGAATCTCTTCTACGGCAGCGGTGGGACGGTGGAATCGAAACAGACGAAGGAACCAGCGCGGCAAAGAGGCGTAGAGGAGAATTCTCTGGAGTTCTTCCCGGCAAAACTAGGAAATGGAAGCAGTTTTATGGAATCTCGTTCGAATGGATATTGGCAGAGTGCGTTGGCGCAGGCTTAGTTGAAGTCTTCGATACCAGGAGCATTGGGAGGGGCGTACGTGCATTATAAATAGTACATGGAGGATCTGGAGTCTATCTGGAATACCGTGGATCGATCTTCAGCCTTCGCGATCACTGTTGTTTGAAAGTCAAGATGAAATTAGATTGTTCGAATCTACAGGGAGAAACATTCCCTGGTCTAGACTGGCATAAGTTTGGTAAGCTCCATATAATGTATAAAATTCATATCAAATGCGGAGATCACCAGTGGGTGGAGTTCACTACTGCATGTTCAGCAGCGGAGCATTTTGAATGAACAGTGCTCAGGTCTCGGGGGTATCAAACTCTCTCCTGTTCAAGACTTGTTGCATACAAATAAGCATGCGATGCAAGAAATAAGTTGGATATCAAGTAAACCTCACACATAATCAATGTTCTAATTCGAATTTGATAATTAAATGTTTTTAATGTTTCAACTCAAATTCAACAATCAAATGCTTTTAGTTTAAACTTTCAACTCAGATTAGGTAAATATCTAAGCATTTACTTGGAAATCCATTGTGGTATGTTTAAGTATCATGGTGTCATAGCAAAATGCAACTTACCTTACTGTATTGTTTATATTCGCCATCTACCCCATATGTATCAAATACACTTCCCACTCTCAAGCCATTTCCTTTGATCACTCAAAGCCTTAAGAAACTGTAAAAGATTCAAAAACGTCTCCTACCTTGTAATTATGGCACGGATTGGGTGTTATCTCATTTATGACCCCTGTGCTTCCTTTCAACCCCTGAGCTTCTTTCAATATTGCCCCTCACACGGGTAATTTTGTAAGAGTTTAGTAAGAGTTTGGTGAACCTATTATCGATATGAGATCAATCACATAGACAGACATGAAGGTTAGGTCGAATGGGCTGGGTGGGGCTGATATCATAAAACGGTATTTCACATTCTGTGTCTAACCAATCCAATTCAGAGCTGGTATGGGGGAAAGGAAGCTTTGGATAGTGTATTAGAGGCAAGTAGCCTAAAAGCAAATATTATAGCTTAGGTACTTAACTCCTTCTTAACAAGACATGTTTGATAGCTGACATGCTGCCATGCTACCAAAACGTACATTGTTTTATAGTGGGTGCAAAGGCGAAAAGGCTATCACCATGCAAGTGATATCGATTAATGAACATCCTTTCAGAAAAGTACCGGCATGCATGGTGTATGATTGACCTTGATTGTAAGCACCTTTATCTGGGGTTAATGAAGGGCTTATTATTAGTACACCTCTGTCTGGATCATTCATTGGAGGATGTAGTCTGGGGTTGTGTGAGATCTTCCATAGATGGTGTGTTGAGAAATATTTCTTCCTAAATGACAAAAGCAGCTGAAATTCGGAAATGGCACACCTATTAGGTAGTAAGTAGCATCATATCATCTAATTGATAAAAGCAAAGCAAAGCTAACCAAACCAAACCAAACCAAATCAAACCTTAGAAATCTTCCATATAGATGAATCTTCAGTGAATGGTGTTACATTGTGATTCTGTACAATGAATTCTACCGCACGAGAGGACGATCATGTTGTTGTGTCGTTATGTCGTTATGTCGTTATATCGTTTTATCGTATTTTTTTTCTCTCTCTCCCGTTTATCGTCTCCGGATAAGTATGCCATACCATTGACCAATCAAGGCTACCTACCTAGCTACTTCCCCTTCATCCCTCTTGTCTATATAGAGTAAGTAAGGTCTTGTCCTACTTCTAGTTACCTACCTAGTAGTTCCTGCCCAAATTTGATCAATTTCGATAAGGATATCTAGGGTAGCGAGGATAGGTTCAATAGATTCCCAAGAGAGTAGAGATTGCCCAAGATGCTCCACACCATCCCCGAAGTAATCATCAATTTATATCGTTTTCCTCCAGATTATTCGTGAGGCCCGGTGAGGGAAGTTAACTTATCCACACACTTCCTCCTAGGCCCACGGAAAAAAACGAAAGAAGGAAGGACATCTTTGCGGCGTAAAAAGATAATAATATAATAATTCCCTCCCAAAAATACCCATGAGAGACAAAAGTTCCGAGCTTTAAAGTTTTCTATTCTCGAGACTCGAGTATGAATCAACGACGAGTAATGGGTCTAGGCTAGATAGGCGACGGTGGAGGGTGGTGAGTACATGGTAACTATTATATCATCTCTTGTAATTGATAGGAGAAAAAAAAACAAAGCGAAAAATCAAGAATTAAACATCCTAAATTACCATGACATTTTCTGTATGTTCTGCATTTCGTTCTTTACCATATTGATCCCTAGACAGATAACTCATAATCTACAAGGTACCGAGTAGGTAGTCCCTTTTGTTTTTCTCTTCCTCTCTCTCTTTTCGACCCACCAACTATCCCGATACTGGTAACGAAAAAGTCCACTCATTCACCACCCTTCACGAATCAATCATCTACCCTGTTCAGGTCAACGGTATATTTGCCTTCCCCTTGCAACCTTGTAGTACAATCAATCACCCATCACCCATCACCCATCATCCTTCACCCATCACCCATCGCCCATCAATCACCCAACCCCATGAGTCGAGCCGAGAGAGGAAGTGCATGGCTGATTTCAAAGTTGTAGGACATATCCGCACTCACAGAGTTATACAGTAAGTAAGCTCTTTCGTTTCCTCCATTCATAGAACGGAACTCTCTTCTATCTTTCATCACCCCTCTGTTGCATATTCCAATAAGCTTCCGCGCTGCAGCTCTGCATACTCTATGTAACCTTGGGTTTAACACTAAAACGCTACAGAGAAGTACCCAGTACTTGCTTTACTTTGCTTTCCTTACTTTTTTTCGTCCACTTCTCACTTCTTGTACACGTCTGGTTTCGCGTCACTATTCGAAAGCTTCGAACATTTTTTTCTGCCATTCTATCCATCTCTCACGACTGTGAAAAGAACGACGATATCACGATCCTTATTTATGTTCCATACCAATCTCACTCGTCCTCCCATATAACTCGCCAAGTGACGGCTTCCTGCCTTTGTATCACCGAACCTGCGACTATTCCTTCATTTGTCGCCAAATTCACCGCCGGGACTCGAGAGATCTATAATCGATTCACCGTTCACAAACCTAAAACATACGATTTCATATCAAGGAAGATCAACAATAGAAGATTCTTTTCATCTCTTTCTTACGATTTGATTTCCCGTCTTATCCATTTGCCAATCGCATGAAAAGGTTGGAAGATTGAGGTTCAGACTTTCACAAATACCAGCCAATTGAAGTTGAGAACCTGCACAGCACTACTTCTTTTTGTCATAAGCACTGCATCCAAAGACGCCCAACTTCACAAAAAGTCCTTTCCAGAAGTCAATGATTCGATCTGGTCTGCTGAATGCATGAACACGATATTACATATAACTTGTCAACGTCTGTTAGTCCTGGGGTAATCGGATAATTACTCTGCACATTTTTCGACTGTGGCACCCAGCATCACTAGCAAAGGGAACTTGCATATCTTGAGGAGGGGTTTTCGAAAATAAATCTTCGTATCTGGAATATACACATGGTTTTCACATTGGAATCTTAATCTGTAAGGTCATCCCCATATCTGGGATTGGAGCTTGTCCCTTCGAGATAAATTTGCATGATTATCTGATCTTTTATTTTTCTGCTCTGATGTCAGGAGGAGTGCACTGACAAGTCAAACAGGTCCAAACGCCCAATCTTGCTAAGGCATATCAGACGGCATACTATCGGGTTTCACCCACTTTCGAGAGGACGAATAGGGAACTTGGTCTAGATCTTGCAAAGACAGTGAATTGTTTATTGGTCAACTTCACAAATTGGCTTGAAATCGCAATACTCATTTACCAAGTCTCAACTCAAGAAATTTTTGCAAACGAGTTTCATGGAACTATAAAATTTACAGCTACAAGCCACTAGAAAGCTCGAATCCGGAACTCGAGTGACAAATAGCGACCCAGATTGAGCTTCAGAGTCAGTAACAATGGCAGCGACCTTACCACGGGCCTCGAGGCCTTCTTATGGACCACCAACATCAGCACTACCGGCTTTACCTATGCCAAAGACTCGAAAGAGCACGAATGCATTGCCATTGCCCACAGACAGATCGGAAGCACCAAGTACGCCTAGAAGTGGACTACGAACTCCGTCATCATCTAGCCTTCAACCATTGAGGAGCCCAGGTCTTCCAAAGGCACCCACTTCTCCAGGAGTTAATGCAGCTGGTAAAAGTATAAGAAAAACGATTAGTATCAATGCATTTCCTCAGCCTCCTCGAGGGGGTGTCAGAACAGCGAGTTTACCCCCCAGTCCTTTGTCTGGCGGTGCTGCACCAGGGACCGCAATATCAACAGGAGAGTCAAGTAAAAGGGAATCATCAGAAATCAATCCGACCAATAGTGGTAGCGGGAAACCCCGAAAGCGACCAACGGCAATGGCCAATCCTAGTACACAAACCGCTGTTAATGGATCAATGCCGACCCTACTCAACGGAAGCGGGGACAGTATTTCAATATCCAGCGGTGCTGGGGCTCGAGGATCGGATGGTCTATTAAGCTTACCCTCGCCTCCTCAAAGCCGTAGTTCGTCGGCCCAGGATTCATACTCGACATCTGTGACAACCACCGAAGAGCTTGGAGATGGATTTAGAGGTCGAGAGGGACCTGATGATGCCGATAACAGATCCTCAAAGCCTGCAGAAGGCAAAGGAAATGTCATTGTCAGCGTACGTGTACGTCCGGATGCGAATAGTAATGGAGAAACTAGCAGGAGTGACGGAGAATGGGTAGTAGATGGAAGGAAATCACTGGTAGCTTACCGCGGGAAGGAAGGCGGCGATTATTACTATGGTAAAGCTATATTCGAAAATTTTCCAAAGCTGAAGATGCTAATACAGTAGCAGACAACGTTTTTTCGCAGCAGGATAATAACGCTAAAGTATATGATGCATCCGCCAAAAGGCTCGTACGGCGAGTAATGGAAGGGTATCACGGCACAGTTTTCGCATATGGTATGACGGGTACCGGAAAGACGTTTTCTATGCAAGGAACAGATAAGATGCCTGGTGTTATTCCTCTCGCCATTACCGACATTTTTTCATACATCCGTGAAACTCCATCGCGAGAATTTCTACTCAGGGTCAGTTACTTGGAGATATACAACGAGAAGATTCATGACCTTTTGAGTGCTTCTACAGGTCCTGCAACGGGCCCAGGAGCTGTTCAAACTGAAGAAATCAAGCTCCGAGAAGATAGCAAGAGAGGCGTGTATGCCACACCACTGAAAGAAGAAATAGTGCAATCTCCAACGCAGTTAATTCGTGTTATCTTTCGGGGTGATCAAGCACGAAAGACTTCTAGTACACAATTTAATGCTAGGAGTTCTCGTAGTCATGCGGTCGTACAGATAGTGGTTGAATCTCGCGAGCGGGTCCCCGGGGGAGCAGCCATGCAAGAAAATAAACGAACAGGAATTAGTCCTGGTGGTGTCCGTGTTTCTACTCTCAGTCTGATCGATTTGGCGGGATCAGAGAGAGCCGCCGAAACGAAAGAACGACGTACTGAAGGTTCCCATATCAATAAAAGTTTGTTGACCCTTGGAACTGTCATTGCTCGACTGTCGGGGAACAAAGACAAGGATGGTAAACCAATGGACAAGGACGGAAAGCATTTGCCATATCGCGACAGCAAGCTTACAAGACTTCTTCAAGGCGCGCTTTCGGGGGGTTCGCTTGTCAGTATTCTGTGTACAATATCTGTTGGATCTGGAGCAAGTGCTGCCGGACCCAACAGCCATACTAGCGAGACTTTGAACACCTTGAAATTTGCTTCCAGGGCTGCAGCAAATATTGTCAGTCATGCTAAAAAGGCGGAGGATGCGTCGAATGGAGGTGATGGTAATACTAGGGCTTTATTAGAACGATACCGCATGGAAATCGTGGATCTAAAGAAACAGTTGGATGGCCAGACTAAAGCCAAATTCAACGAGGAGGATCAAGCCCAAAAGGAAGAAGCAAAAGCTCGTCATAACGAGCAATTGATAGAGATGCAGTTGGCTCGAACCGCTCTTAAAGAGAGAATCGACCATCTAAATAGACTGATCCTCAGCTCCAAGTCCACAGGTGTCAATACCAATGGTACCTATTCAGCTTTAGGTATGCGACCTAGGCTATCGATGGGAGCGTCAAGTGGCCATATGTCTTCATTATCAGTGCGCTCATCTATGACACCATCCACCATCACATTAGATCGCGCCAATTCGGTCTCTACCATTGGCCGACGACCCAGTGCGCAACGATTATCCGGTACCATCTCGGGCGATCATACATCAATGGAGGATGAAGACTCTGGGGGCGAATATGGAAATGGTAATGCTTCATTGGCAGCGCAGAATCGAGCCTTACAAGCCGACCTTGCAGATAAGACCCGATATTGCCAGACCTTAGAAAAGCGACTCCTACAAGCTCGGCGCTCTAGTCAGTCAAGGACGTCTGTACAATTCGGTAGCAAGTCAAACATAATGGTGGGAGAAGACCATGGGATCTCCAACCTATTGAGAGACAAGGATGCTGAAATTGCGGACTTACGAGCGAGACTCGATGATAAGGATCGCATGTTATCAGCCCTTCGCAGTTCTGCTCGGTCTCGAGACACTGCCGAACGTGATCCTCGCCATAGCCTAGGCCAAGGAATGCCACTGAGTCCCGTCTCAGCTAGGGAATCTCAATTGTTCGACACTGGTCTGACAAGTGCCGGAGGCGCGGCGAAGGTTCTCCCACCCACCGTCCTTCCCCCAACGCCCCTCAAAAATTCAAAGAGTGTAGATGAGATGAGCAAAATGCTTGATGAGATGATACAGGATCGACATGAAAATGGACAATCAAACAAAGAGGCTAGAGGAAGCATGCGTGCAGGCGAGCGCAAACGAGCGGTGTCAACGGATCCAATTCCTGGAATTGAACCTCTCAAGAGTCCACATCTGAGTTCCAAGGCTCAGCTACATGATTCTGGTATTGTAGTAACTGATTTTTTCAAAAAGAGTGAGGGGGAAAATCTGTAATCAATATGGGTATGGTTTATGGCGTTATTGGGAGGTTTATTTGTTGTCTATACCCACGTTTACTTTGCTTTCATTTTATTTCCCGGGACTTTTTGCTTATCACAGCATGCTCCTTTTTTATGTGGCAATTAGTGATGGGGCACTTGAGCGGGCTGGCATTTTTGGGAATTATTTCGTTGGGTGGTTGGTGGGACGGATAGTGGCATTTATCTGTCTTAATGTAATAATATGACCAGGGTAGACTTGGGGCCTGGCTGGATGGGTGAACTCAGGAAAAATCATACTTCTGGATCGCTATGGAGGACTTTCTTTTACTACTTGGTTTCGTTTACTTTTGTGCCGGGACTAAATGCACATTTGGGAAATAATCAAATCTTGAAGATGGATTTGTGGATTGATACCAGGAAGGATACAAACTGATACAAATACAGCATGTCGATACAACGGTGATGGGAATTGTTACGTAGAAAGAATTGAGATGAGATGTTAGTTATGGGTGAGATTGTTGAGTTTAGCGTGCGGTTGCGAGAGCAGAAAGATATCAAGTTAGAGTTAGACGAGTCGCGATTTAATGAATTGATAGTGTCAAAGATATGATTTGACATATCAGAATTTTAGATGACCGTTCGAATTTAAATGCGAGCATAGGCAAGTGAAACGTGATTAAATGTAGTAGCTCTTTGTTTTCGTATCAATGCAAACGGGAAACGAAGTTGGAGCGCGGTAGCCACCA
Organism: Botrytis paeoniae; assembly: GCA_004786145.1. NCBI lineage: Eukaryota > Fungi > Ascomycota > Leotiomycetes > Helotiales > Sclerotiniaceae > Botrytis > Botrytis paeoniae. The sequence goes on from PQXI01000042.1 coordinate 117,940, forward strand.
GCCTAGCATGGCATAGTGAGAAAAAGTTGCTTCGTTTCTTTTCGATGAGGCACGTTACGGTTTTGGACAGGTTTGGAGGAATGCTTAATACCTAATGTTTCATACTTGGTGATGACAATGATGATCATGAGGATTACCCACCGTGCTTTACTTACGATACTTGTGCTACAATGTCAGCTTCGGCTTCAGCCTCACAGTGCCTGTACGTCAGAAGCTGATGGAATCTTACGTTGCGCCGTTGAAAGCAAGCATGTTTGTGTACCTACCTATGGATGGCACCGCCACGAGGGTTTGGTTGGAATTAGGTATTCTGGATATAGGCTCTGAAGCTGTGGTTTACTTGCGTCACCTTTGTGTGCAACTGCTCAGCTTGTGTTGTATATTTGGTGCAGGGGAGTAGTTGCGTTGATGATCTCTGAGGAGGTAAGATTTGAGGAATGGAGAGGAATGGAGAGGAATGGTACATGCTGTCACTTGATGGTGATGTCGATAAAATATATTGGTTAATGTACTGATTGAAATCATGTAATCGACAAATTCATTTTAGAGAAAAATCATCTCGATTATCCAATCTGTGTTCACATCCTGATCTCCAATGGAGCAGGCAAACGGAGAGTCAAAATTTGTGTTACATTCTGCTGAGCTACTTTCTCAGGGCAAAATCCGGCACAGCACAGAGTCACTATGATCTCCTGACAAAAGGAACATTTCGGAGAGAAAATATTTTCCAAGAAATGTTAATCCCTTTCGCATATCAATTGCGACGATTTTTGGATGAATAATCGCGCGAATCTATTTTCAGGTCATTCCATTTCCAGCATGTCTGGTTGGTAGTGTTTCCAGAAAGGGAGAATCGGATGATCAAGGAATAGCAATGAAATCCTCCAACAGAAGGATGTCGATGATCCTTCCTGTGACATTTCTTCAAGGCTTCCGTCGTTCAAACTCCTGTGGAGTGAGAAATGGAAGGAAGGTTGGTTGGATAAGAATTGTAAGACAGTGGGAATTCCGCTACTTGTTATAACCAAGGATGGCACAAAGATGCCTACCTAGATCCTCATGCTTTACGCACAAGTGCTTATGCATGAGACGTACAAAGCCGATTTCGACCACACGGTACATTTCCTGGGAATTGCCGAGAAGTAGTACGGGGTACGGGGAATATATGTTAAACACGATTTACTATATATGAGTGGATGTAGATGGTGGCGTTTTCTGCTGTGAGTGCTGTGCGAGAATGTGCTCAACTCGAGACGGGCGACTGGAGATCTGCCTAGCAGACCAAGGAGGAGGTGGCATCATAATACTCACTTGATAGAGGGGAAAATGTTTCAACAAGTTTTTTCTCCGCGATATAACCTTAATTCACGGACGTGAATCTCCTTGTCCTTATCAAAAAGCTTAAGATAAAAGACAATTTGTAAAATCACATGCAGATTGGATGTTGTAGAATCTTGCTTTTACTTGGGCTTGTTTGATCTTTATGTTCTGGTGCGTGATTGGTTGTAACGAGCAATCGGACATTTTCATTAGCACGTTTCGGATGTTCAGGGGTCAACGCAATGCACTTTATCGAGTTCGCGGTTGAACAAGAAAGAGGCGTGAGGGACAGCCAAAGATCCTATTTAGGCGAGTTAGAACCCCCCTTCATGATGGGTGGAGAATTTAAGGAAGAGGAAGGAACGAGAAGAGTAACAAAGGTTAAGAGATATGACATTTATGCTATGTGCAAGATGCATATCCGGTTCCACCAGCTAATCAAGTCAAATCGACATGAGTTCGGGTATTCTCATGTTAGTGGTAGGCATGAAAACAAGGTTTTAAGGTTGGATAATATCAGTGCTTATGGTTACAAGATCCTGTCTACAGCCTACCGGTGGCGGTATTTCCCTCAAGCTCCGTACTGTTATTGAATTGCGGAGTAGCTAATCAGCTTGTTGGTTTCCAGGGTTCAACGAGGTGTAGGCGTTGCTTTGCTTGCTCTTAGTATTCTTTTGTTGTAAGGGGAAAATCATCCAAAGCCCTTCTGAATTCATGGTGTAAGGGAAACATCTGATATTTGGTTAAGGATGATCACTATCTGGAAAAAGGAAAAGACAGAAAAGCTTTCGAGTTTAGATTGTGTGACTTCATCTCTTCTTTCTTTCCTTTTAACATTATCTTTCCCGCTTACCTGTAACATGCAAATGGTGCTTAAATCCCTTTTTTTGGCCCCACGTTCCATTCCATAAGATTTGACCCCTAGTTCCCTCCGTCAGCCCCACGCGAGAATCTAGCTTCAACCAATAATCATTCATATATGCACAAAAATTGATGACCACATACAAGGGCCTTACCATGCAGAAATATCACACCTCTGTCTCAAGTTGATCTCCTTCTGTTCCGGTATCACTGTATCAGATCTTTTCTCGGGTCATGGATATCATCCTGGTTTTCTTTCTTCATCTTAATCACATCTATTCTTCGCCTCAATCTCATCTTCTGTTCATCCAGTGAATGGTCTTGGATTTTCTTTCTCCTGTCTTAAAAGTAAAATGTGGCATGTAGATCATGCATTTTGACTTTGGTACATCACTTCATTGATTCACAAAAGGATACGAAAGATTCCACCTTAGACGTCACCGGTGTCCACCTCTTGGGTCAACTCCAACTCTATGCGCTTCTACATATTCCGGCAATATTCTTCGTTTCGTCTTTACGCGCTTCCGCATCAACTCCACATTTTACTGTTGCCAAGAAACAATATCCATACACTTTAGAAGTACTATATCTTTTGACATATCTCAAATATATTAAAATCTTCCGATTCTGGAAAGCAAACCTTCTTGTTTCGGTTCATATCCGTTGAATGGTTTACCTCTAAAGAGCCTTCACTTCCTCACTTGTCTCCTTATTAGTCACTTCATTCACTTACCTCGGAAGTTGGAAATTTCTACATGTCACCTACTCAATATTTACTTTTCAAGTGCAGGCACATCTGAGAGCTTCTCTAATAGCACTATAACGCTCCTTTTCTAAGAAACTTTCGCAACTGCATTCTTTTTCGTTTCTTCCTGGCTGTGCCAGTCATTTTACCTCATGGTTCCCCCTCCTCTTGACGTGAAAAAGTCATACACGCACTCAGACATGCTTCTCTCATCACGAACTTCTCCTCGGCTCAGTTTGCGTAAATCTGGAGGGTATGATCCAAACGACCGAGGACCATCGTCATCTACTTCTTCTAGATTTAGCTTCAACCATTTGATCAAATCGCCCCCGCCTTCACCAAGTCTTCCAGCTTTGGTTCCAAGGCACGGTAAGCCAGCGCCATCACGGACTCCTCGAAAGTGGTTCAGAGGGTTTTTATGGGTTTCTGGCATATTGGGATTACTTTACTTTGGTTTTACCTCGACATGGCTAGAAAGGCCCATGACGGCAGTAGGGTGGGCAACAGATTCTGGTAATCAGTATGAGATGGTTGGAGAATCAGAATTGCCGGACTTTCCAACACCAGTTATCGTAACAGACAAACGCGGACGATCAAAATGGACGGTTTCCATACCCCCCAATCACGAATTTCCTCTCACTCCTATACAATATGCCGATATATGCGCGCAAAATATGGAAGTCGCTGCCACTGTTGCAGATCTTCATAGCCACGTGCACCGAGAGCATTTTGCACATTATGATTACTACCACGTGGACCCAAATTTCATGGACGTTGCTGAGGCGGAGGCACATGGACTTTTACCCGGAATTAAGGCGAAGAACAGTGTTTTGAGGGAAAAAGATGGTTCATTGGTGGGCGAAAACAAGGACGGCTTAATTGATTCAGATATCTGTGACAAGACTCTGACTTTTGTGCTCGAAACATCAGATGCGGGACTCGGAAAGGGCTTGATGATGCTGTGGACTGCGTTCGGTTTGGCTCAAAAGGAAGGAAGGCATTTCTTCGTAGATGACTCAAGATGGTAAGCTTTGAGAAACTAAGCCTCATTTCTTTCCTCGTTACTGACAACAACAAGGGCATACGGCAAATATACAACATTTTTCAAGCCACCTCCGACCCCCAAATGCAGACCCCCACCGCGCCACGAAATGCTCCCATGCCCGCATCATGCTCGCCATCTAGTAGTCTCGGCTGCGACCGCAACTCATATCTTGGGAGGATCTTTCAACGATTATTTTGAAGACGCGAAAAAGATGGAAGTCTACCGACAAAAGCCTATCTTTGAAATGGCTCGACTCGGGTACGAAGCTCTTTTCCACCTATCCGACGATGACAATAAATACGTTGACAGCAGAGCAGGAGAATTCTCGGCGAAGTCCACACTAGACCCATCAAATCAAGAGAATGGGATGATCATTGGTATACATGTTCGTCACGGGGACAGAAGGCCATATGAATTCCAATACAAAGACAGCTATATTCCATTGACAGTGTATAGCGACAAAGCACACATGTTGATAAACGAGAAGTTCAATCACTCACTTCCGAATGGGGAGCACGACACTTTGGCCAAAATGGCTAGTGCATTGGTCATTGCCTCTGATGACCCAGATGTCTATGATTCCGAAGAATTCAAAGACGTCTCTAGAGCGCAGGAGCAGATTCGACTAGCATCCAAAAATGCTCTTGATGCAGCCGCTCCTAAACCTAACACTCCAGGCCCAAGAAAATTCGTAGATGATACAGTAGGATGGGAAGGAGGATTCTATGCTGGCATGTTCTGGAGTTTAGGCAAACCTTCGGGAACTCCGAAAACTGCTGTCGAAACCCCGGATACAACATTGCCTCCTACTACAGAAGCTCTACGATTGAGAGAATTGGTCGGAAGAGCCTATTTAATGGATTTGGCGGTGTTGGGAAAAGCAAGTGACAAGATTGTCTGTACAGTCAGTGCCACGGGCTGCAGGCTTCTTGCCGTGATGATGGGATGGGAGAAGGCGATTAACCAAGGGGGATTCGTCAATGTGGATGGAAACTTCAATTGGAGAGGTGTGGAATGGTGAAAAAGTAGAGCACTTGTCTCCTCTTTCATGCATGCAATTAAATTATTCTTTTGTTCATATTACTACCTCTGGGTAGCGGGATTTTTGGCGTAAATGCATTGCTTCGGCGTTGGAAATGGAGTTTTGGGCTTTGTGGGACAACTCACAGTCGTGATGGAGATTAAAGGTAAATAGGAAGCATGCATTGCACGGTGTAGGATTACATGTTGCATGATACCAGGCTATTGGTTTAGCGTTTTTTTTTATAGAAATTACTTGAATAGTATATTCTTTCCCAATTTGAACTTGTTCTCTATACCCTAGTGATGGCTGCTAAATAGCTTACAAATAAAAAGAAGTAGTGACGCTTTCTCTGACTGTTCCTTCTTTCCTTCCTTCCTTGGCTCTGGCATATTCGTCGTTTGTTGCTTCTACGACGCAAAGTTGCGCAATCGAGAAGACTGACACCGGACGAGAAGCAAGGCATGACAATATACATACCTATGTATATCAGTTGTATCTATGCGCTGCTCCATGAAAGTTCCAGATTGTCAATCTGGGTTGGGATATTCGAAGCATCTGATTGTTAAATTCGAATTGGAATATTGGAAGATACCATAAGACCTGACCTGCAGACTGAATTTCGGAAGACTTGGTATCGCTTCTGGGGCATGAGATTGGGGTGCGCGTTGTATATGTTGTTTGAGGGCTCTTGTGTCTGGGAGTGGGAGGGCAGACGTGGAGAGGAAATGAAATCCCTTGGAACTCTTCACTTTCTTTTAAAGCATTATAATTGTTTCAATTGTTTTAATCGATATGATTATTTCAATTTATATCAGTATCCAGATTCATGTTGATAGCACAACTCGTATCAATATCCCAATTCACATCAATGTTCTAATTCATATTAATAATATTCAGGTTCAAATCATACAATCATTCTCATACTTTCATACTTTACTATATATGATTCATACTTTATCATATATGATTTGATCTAGTACAGTTAACATCTAGCTTACGCCACACCTAAACTTTTCCGTCAAAACCTCGGCACGATGATTTTAACGCTAGGCTCTGAAACATACAATCCAGCATATAACCACACGATGTAGCCTAGTAAAGAGAACCTACGCTATCCTCACACTTTCCATCAAAACTTCGGCAAGATGATTTTCTCACAAGCTCTAAAACACTGTAGGTTGTTCTTTCTCGCTCAGTATTACTTATGGTGAGGAAGTAAAGATCGACTCGGTCATCGTCTCCTCAACATGTTGCATGTTTTCATATGCTTCCGCTGTTCATCATCTCATCCATCATTCTTCATTCTTCATCCGTTAAGGTAGCATTTCTTACCACCAAATACGTTCAAAATCGAGCCTTTGTTGACAGTTTTATTCATTGAGATTGCAAAATTACCATGGGCCAGCCAAGAAGCACAAAAGGGCTCTCGACTAGCCACCACATCCGAAACATGTCGATGGAAAGCTTCTTGAAATCTTGTCCGCCTACTCCTGATCACACTCCCTTGGTTCGATCGCCCATCAGAATACTCGGGAGTGGGTTATCAGCTTTGACACTCGCACGCGGTCTTTACAAAAAGAAAATCCCCTTCAAGATCTTCACAAAAGATCGTCGACCCGAAGAAAACTCCAATCGGCATGATTATAGTATTTCGCTTCCAGTGTGGATTGTCAAAGATCTAAGGAAACTGCTGAACATTGGCGAAAAAAGGTTTCAAGATCGCCTTTTAGTGCCTAGCACCACACCCTTTCCTCAGAGAACGACCAATACCAAAGTGAGAGTTCACCGCGGTATGCTAGAACGTCTTTTGAGGTCACGATTCAAGGATGAAATTGAGTGGAATTGTGAGATTAAGGTTAAATCAAGCGGATCGCCTCGTCTGGTTTTTCCCCCGCATGTCGATCCATTGGAAGGGAATATTACGTTCGACTGCACGGGCGTTCATTCTCCGATACAATGTCCAGGTAGCTATAGAGAAATCAGTCCCATCGTGGTATTCCGAGGCACTGTCATCTTGTCAAAGACTTTGTGGAATCAGAAGTTTCGAGATTGGTTTCCTGGCAATACAGCCCAAGTTCATAAGAAATTCGACAGAACCAATTTGGATCTCATAATCAACCACATTGACGCGCACAGTGGCGAAGTGAGCTTAACTTACATCTATTCACGACCTCGTTTAGATAGTTTAATAGACACTGAAGACGAGCTCTGGAAACCGACACGACCAACTTACGAAGCAGCATCCCCTGTCTTGATCGAAAAGTTTCTCGGCGAAATCAAAACCTTCCGACTAAAGCATGATCTGCCTGGCCCTTATAATGAGATTTTCAATCCCGAAACGATGAAAGAAAACAGAATCTTACATTGGCTGTTGAGAACCCACCAGGTGGACCAGCCAGAACTAATCAAATTGTGGACCGGCGATGAAAAGATAATGAAATTAGGCGATGCTATAATAACCATGCCCATAGTCGAGACCACTGGTGCTGAGCTTGCTATCTCCGATGGTTTGGATGTGGCTGAACAGATTGAGAGACACGGGGGAGCGAGGTTGCACCGCTGGTTTATTGAGAGTTGGGAATGGAAACTTACTGCATTTCGGGAAAGTAACCGCCGTATACTTGCAAGGTATCGATGAAGTGTATAGTTGCACGTGAGATTAAAACCCCTATGTAATAGGCAATAATTGGTTTCAGGTGAGGGGCAGAGATTATTACTTATTCTATGGCATCCCTTTCCACATTTTCTCAGCCTCAGGGGTAGCGATAATTGATCATAAAACATAAATTGATCACAATGAGCGTCATCAAGGGAAACTTTTCGATAGATCAAAAATTCATTATATTGCATACCTTTCTCAAGCTATGGATGAAACAATGTCGATCTTCCAGCACTCATCATATAAACACATTCATTCTTTATCACGATCCAGAATATCTACACTCTCCATTTCCACCTCTCATTGCACACACATCTCCGTTTAAATGAAGTCACCAAACCCCATGATCTGGCCGGTCCTATACCTCTATATAGTCCATTCTACAAATGCAAAATCACATTTCACATCCCATTCTACAGAAGTCCACGCTCTGCATCACAACAAAGCTTTACATTCTAATAAGAGAGACTTTCTTACCTGTGAGCAAACATTTGCAGAAGGCTCAGTTCCATGTGGCGGCAGCGATAGTAAATATTGCTATGATCCTACGATTGGGGAGGTGAGTTGTCTTTTCCTTCCATGCACATACTGTGCTAGAATAATTTCCGTGCCCCTTAAGAAATCCCTTCACGCACTTATCATTCACCACCTTCCGGCAGTCCTTTGATACTTCATGATAATCCGACCTCTGAAGACTTCTAAAGAGTAGTGGTCTTTCCTGCCCTAAGAGCACCCTTTCAATTGTTCAACATAGTTTTGAACTTTGAAATTCAAATTGGGAAGGTGCTTGGACTTCAACTCTGAAGAAAGACAACGAGATGCCAGCATGTGAAAGTCTATACTAATAAATTGTATGACATAAACAGTCATGCTGCATGCAAGATTATGGATACTGTGGTATAGGAGATGTATGTGCGTCGACTGAGGGTTATTGCTGTCACAGGGTATGACATTGATCAAATCTCCCACACCCCCAAAGATCAATGCTAATACCATATTCCACGCCAGGACGAAAACGAGCAAGTCTGTATGCTTCGTCTCGGCATCAGCTCCCCCGATGATTACACATCCGACCCCGATTCTAATATCGATTCGGAAGACGCAGATTCCGGTTTGACATCCGTCGCATCCTCCTCATCGGCTTCTCAATCGCAATCAGAATCGCAATCAACCACAGCAATGAAATCGGATGATGAATCGTCTGATTCTGACCTCGGAATCGAATCAGATGATTCGGACGGTGACTCCACCCATGTCCATGCTAATGAATGCATTGAACTCGGGTCCCCTCGCCGACGAAGATGCAGACGAAGATGCAGACGAAGATGCAGACGAAGACGAAGACGAAGACCCAGACTCACTTTTGGACTCGGGATCAGATGTCGATGTCAATGCTGACACGGGAACTAATGTGAACCCTGAATCCACCGCCGTGGTTTTGAGTCTAGAGACTGCAGTAGCGTCTGCGATGTCCGTTGACATGACGAACAAGGATGGGATTTCTAGTGTTCTAGCTTGGGAAACTTCCACGCCAGTCTTGTCTTCGGCCGTAGTGCAGACTAGTAGCGCTACTGCTGTGAATAATGCTAATGAGCCGACATCATCGGCTCTTCCATCGCAATCTATTTCGGAGGGGCTTAATGCCAGCGCGACAACTTCTGGTGTTGATGGAATCTTCACCGGTGGGGCTATGCGGATTGGGAGGGAATCAGGTTTGGAAGGAGGGATGGCAAGGAGCTGGTTGCTTTGCGGAGTGTCTTTTGTGGTTGGGTTGTGTTGTGATGAATGAAGGGGTATTTGAGGATATCGTGTGCGGCAAGCGAGGTAGAACAGTAATTCAGAGTGTCCAATAGTCCAGACTGCAGTCCAATAATCAAAAACGTTTGAATATTCAATTCTTTCTAAGCGTTGAAAGTATTTAGGGTATTGAAGGGGTTTCGATTATTAAATCGATTTAAAAGATTGAATTGATGAAATCAATGATAACATCTCGAAAATCTTAAAACTAGAATCTTAGAATGAACTACAATCCAATAATCAATTCATGAAATCAATAATAATGTTCTCAGAATCTCAAAACTAGAATCCTAGAAGGGAGTACAGTTCGGACAACTATAGAAACACTGGTAGAACTATGAAAAGATTACCTAGCTTTTATTATCTACACGCTATTAAATATCATTTTATAACTCTATTTATTTTTTCTTCAATCCCATCCATCTCTTTCTACACCCACTAATTAATTATTGGCCTTAACATCCCCTCCATACTGCACCCTTCTAATCATCGAACGATTACATCCCTTGATATCTTGGATACCCGCCAATCCCATACTTTGATCCACATCCGCCAAAATCCCTTGCAAGACCTGTTTGGCTCCCTGTTTTCCACCTATTGCCAATCCATAGATAGCAGGTCTTCCTACTAGAACGGCCTTGGCACCTAGACTGAGGGCTTTAATAACATCCACACCAGTGCGGATGCCACTATCAAACAAAATTGTCAATTTGTCACCAACAGCTTCGACAATCTCAGGTAACATTTCTAGAGAGCCAACAGCACCGTCGAGTTGACGACCGCCGTGGTTACTGACAATGATCCCGTCGACACCGGCTTTGACGGCTTCCAATGCATCGTCTGGATGTTGGATGCCTTTCAGGACAATGGGGCCATCCCAATTGTCTTTCAAGAGTTTGATCTGATCCCAAGTATGTGCAGCACCGGAGAAGATATCACCAACCCATTCTTGGGAAGCTTCAAAGAGCTTCTCCTCTGGAGTAGCGTTGTGTTTGTCGTTGAACTTTCGGCGGAAGACAGGGTCAGTGAAGCCAGTTTTGTCACCGATACCTTTCATGAAAGGGACATAACCTCCATCAAGATCAGCGGGTCTCCAGGCTAAAGCCCAAGTGTCAAGGGTTACGACGAGGACTTTGTAGCCGGAGTCTTTCGCGCGTTTGAGGAGGGAGAGGGTGATTTCATCATCTTGAGGCCAGTAAAGTTGATACCAGCGGTGGCCATTGGGACCGTTAGATTCGGCTACTTCTTCGACTAGGAAAAGCGGATTATTAGTCGTGACTCCCGATCAAGGTATAGGATTCATGTTCTCACTGGATGAAGACGAAGCGGTGCTCAGAATGTAAGGTACGCCAATCTCCGCACAAACCTCCGAGAGACCAGTCTCCTTGTCTTCATGGAAGATCTGTTGAACACCAACTGGAGCCATCAGGATGGGACTATCATATTCCTGGCCAAACAGATTGACACGGAGATCTCTCTTGGTAGTGGGACGCAACATTCGAGGTACCATCTTCCATTGTCTAAACGCGAGTCTGTTGGCATCCATAGTGGCTCTTTCACCGGCTCCTCCTGCTACATAGTTGTATGATGTGGATGCAAGCTTAGAGCGTGCTTGTTCTTCGAGTTTGTTGGGATCGGTGGTCACAGTTGGGAAAGCATTAGCAAACATGCCATCTGAAGGAAGTTAAGTTAGCTGCTTGGTCTTGCTTTGAAATGAAGGGGCATTGCATAGGATATCAAACCTCTATAGATTTCATTCTGAAAAGCACCGTATTTTCTTTCGTGGCTTTCTCCATCAACGGATTGAGGATGTTGTTTCTGCATATTCGGGGACATTTTCAAGGTAATATTTCGTTGGAGGGGAAGAAAGAAAAATGATACTGATTACACGAAATGATACTGTACAATTGAAAATGAAAAGAGGAAGAAACGACTTATTGATTTTATTCCTACAATGGTTATTATACTCACTCTACTTTGCACCGGTTTCTTCAGTGAAATTTGCGGAGAGTCTTGACAAATGATATCAGTCCAGTACCATATTTACCTGACGTATTTCGTTCCGAAGTGGTAGAAACTATTGCATTTGGTGTTCAGATACGTGGTACCTACGTCATGGCAAACACTTTGCATTATCTATACTGAAACCCACGTACAATGAAGTAGCCCGGGGAGTTAAGACGATGAGAACATTGTGAAATCCATTCAATAACCCGAATATGAAGTTTTTCGGTTTACAGTGAAATGTATGGAACTGTATTTCACATGAGATTGGTAAAAGGTAGGAAGATGTAAGATCTTACCTAGGATATTGAATCCAAGTCTCTATCATCACTTGGCACGCACAATCATTATCATTATCACGCTTAACCTTAGATACGATACCTAGATAGATAACATTGGCATGGAGAAGGCACAGTGCCACAGAGTCAGAGACAGCAACAAGAAGACAGTAAAATAGATAACTTAGAGAAAGAGCGGCTTTATAAATTACGATCCACCTCAGAGGCACGAACTGCCACAATGGAATCATCATGCATAACTTTGCATGACACTTCATATATACATATGCAGGTGTACTTTAAAGGCGTCGAACATGAGTATTGTTGACATGTTATTTTGTGGCATCAACATCGGGATACAAGGGACCACAAGGGCAAAAACAAAGCAATCATACTCGAGTAAACGTATTACAAACGATATCTTCATCTATTGACATTCAATCATTAACTTTACAATTCTCCGCATAAAAGATTCAAAGCCTTTGAGTGGCTGCATGGCTCTACCCCGAGTTGCTACAGACCCCGCATCTATCAAAGAACTAATCCCCGCTCGGAAGGAACCAACCAACATATATTTGGTGCCATTGACTGTCATCCAAATAGTCTCTACCACATTCATTGAAGCACACTCGCATATATGTAAGTATGCTAAACCTCGGCGTTGCATATCGGCTTTAAAGTCCTCGTAGGAAAACGGTGTAAAGGTGGTGTAGTGACAGATAGTGTAACCCCGCTCTTTCATCTGTTATTTAAAGTGATTCGAGTCTCTACGATTACCATTCTTTTTAATGCTAATACATCCACCTATCTATACATACATTCTTTTCTCAAATTCTTTTCTCACCTTGAACGGAAAAGAACTCGTGGAAAATCAAAACGTGTTCCACCTCGCCAAGGATAAATCGCAGAAATGGCAGCAGCAACAACCCAATCCTTTGCTATTCCCAAACAATATAAAGCTATTGTTTACGACAAACCGGGAACTATTTCCACAAAAATCGAGCAATTGAACACACCTGAGCCCGGACCCGGCGATGTGCTTGTGAGACTGTGAGCTCACACTGTGCCGTTTTTATCGATGTGAATTCGCTGATTATGCTGTCTTGTGTAGTACCCATAGTGGTGTTTGCCACAGTGATATGGGAATCTGTGAGAATAGTTGGCGTGGTCGTAAGCTTACTACATCAGTTAAGTATACGATGATGTTCTAATGCCTTGAAAGTTCCTTATCCGACGCAAGCTGGGCAAGTTGGCGGCCACGAAGGTGTTGGAGTTGTCCACAAACTAGGCCCAGGCTCGGAGAATGGTCGAGTGAAGGTTGGTGATCGTGTTGGAATTAAAGTGAGTTCATCTCGAGGATCAAGGGGACCATGATTAATTGAGAATCTTCAAAGTGGATCGCCTATGCTTGTGGTTCTTGTCTTCCATGTCTCGAGGGCAAAGATGGAGTTTGCTTCGTAAGTAACCCCAAATTCTGAATCCGCCTTATAGTTCAAGACTAAATCTTTCGTTTTGTAGAATCAAAAAATCTCTGGCTATTATTGTTCGTGAATCGAGGCTTTCCAAGTGGGTGACATTTCTAATTCAAGGAAACAGACCCGGGGACATTTCAACAATATGCGCTCGCGCCAGCGAACTATGTAACACCAATTCCAGATGCTCTGGATTCTAAGGACGCTGCTCCTCTACTATGTGCTGGAGTCACGACGTGAGTTTTCACAGCCTCAATTCGGTCGCTTAGGCGGCCGGGCCGCCTCAAGGGCCGGTCACCCCTCGAGTAGGCGAAGCTCACAGAAATTTTTGAGTTTAGATATTCAGCCTTGAGAAAGAGTGATGCTAAGAGTGGACAATGGGTTGTTATCGGTACGGTCATCTCCGAGTTTCATGAAGTCTTCAAACTAACATACAATAGCCGGTGCGGGCGGTGGTCTTGTAATCTCCTCCCTAGAATCTCTAATCGGGTCGCATACTAACCTACCTAGGGCCACTTGGCTTGCCAAATCGGAAGTCGTGGTATGGCAATGAGAATCATTGGAATTGATCATGGAAGTAAGGAAGAGTTGGTGAAAGAATGCGGAGCAGAAGTCTTCATAGATCTCACCAAATTTGACGATAAAGCGATTGCAGAGGAAGTCAAAAGAGTCACTGGTGGGATCGGAGCTTCTGCTGTCATTGTGTGCACTGCTTCTAATCGCGCTTACTCTCAAGCGCTTAGCTTTTTGAGATTTGGCGGAACGTTGGTCTGCGTTGGAATGCCAGAAGGCGATTCCCAACCTATAGCCAACTCATTCCCTGCAGCCATGGTAAAGATCCCCATTATCAAATTTGTAACATGTGCTAATATCGACAGGTCGCCCAAGAATGGAACATCAAGGGCTCGGCAGTAGGTAACCAACGTGAAGCATTGGAGGTACTTGAGATGGCGGCCCGGGGAATTATTAAGACTCGTATTCGAATGGAGAAGATGGAGAACTTGACGGAAGTGTTCAAGAAGATGTCGGAGGGGACAATGCAAGGAAGAGTCGTACTTGATCTATCATAGTGGGAGAGGGGACAACTTGCATTTGCCACACATAAGTTATCATGCAGGGGAAATTCTTTTGAGGATTTCTACAAGCACCATCGAATAGAGCTGAGATATGAATGACGGACGTATGATGAAAATATGAAACGATTTCCTGAAATCTGTCACACCAAGGGGTAACTCTATTTCGATATTTGTGGATTGTGTTCTTAAAGTAACACTGTGCCTACATGCCGATACCCAATCCCATCCGCAAAAGGCGATATCACCATTGATGCCTCCAAATGCCATGCTCGCGATGATTGTATGATTGGTAGAAATATCACAAGCTGAATGATTTGGTACCGGCAGTTTGGTAACTTCCAAAATCTTACAGTTACATCAGTACCGTATCATAACCGAAAGACCTATAGAAGTTCCTGGAAACTTGAATGTGTCGAGAGTTGACATGCTAGTTTAAGATTTGCTGCCATGCGAAGATGTGGATGAGAAATGAATTTTGTGGCCCACTTGCCGCGCTGCGCCACGAACATAGTAACATCCTTACCACCTTCATTTTGTCACTTGACATTCAAATGATGCGGAAGAGTGCCCGAACATGCAGGAATAACGCGTTTGTTTCTTTTTTAGGTTGAAACTTCTAACTTCGATTGGAAACAATACGGGGTGGTGAAGAGAGTGGCCTAATACACTACTGCAATGCACCAACTCCGAAAGTTTCTTGAGTGCTTAAGTGTCATACTTTTCATTTCTTTCGTCGTAATGTTGACCATTGATAGTTGAGTAGTGATGAGTGCCCAGCGTCCAACTCAAGGCCACAATCCCGCAATCCTCAATCCCCCTACTGCAGTTAATAGTCGACCCCGGGGCGATCCATAATGAACGTTGAGTTATTTCCATGACCACTTATTTCATTCTTCACTCCTTTTGCGGTAATGATTGTTGCAATTAGCATAACGATGGCAAAAAGTAGGCGAATTAATGATGAAGGGGGAATTGGATGAATCGAGGATTGAAGGAGTTAGCCTTACGGTCCTCCAGCACTGAATATAGATACCTCATCTATAGATCTTTTGAAGGAATTTCATGAATTTAATTGGTTGAATGTTTCAATCAGCTCGAATGTCAGCCTGGTCCACCTATTAGTTACTAGATACTTGTGTGTACTGGCTCGAGACTGGTCGCTTATCGTATGTAATCTATCCGGCTGTTCTGTTGTTTCGGGGTTTTGTATGGCTCTCCGTCAATTGGTCTCTCCGTCCGTGCTTTTGGAATTTCTCCGCCATCCCATCTTTCCAATCCCAATAACACCATCTCGAGACCATCCAGTATCATCCAACCAAAATTTAACGCCGCAAGCGACTATTGTGGCTTGACTCCATACATCTACTTGATTATGCTAGGTACATCGCATACTATTACAAAAATGGTATAGTAATAAAGTGCCAACAAGTCTACATCGTACATCATACATCTTATTCATATGAATGCCTTGTCCTCCTACCCAGCCGACCTTTCAAAGGGCCCATGCGACCGCATTTTTGACCTACTAATGATACCAAATTTTGTTACTATTCCAAAGGCTGAGCATCCATTGCTTCTAATCCTCTGCATACTAACAAAATGACGAAAAAGTTTATAGGTAGAAGGAGGGAGAAAGCACAAGTTCGTAAGATATATAAGTCACAAAGTCGTCAGCATCATCATGGGATTCACACATTGATATCCTACGCGTATTTACCTTCATGTCGTCCCCGCTTCCAAATTTCTGCGACCTTTATATCAGCAAGACCATGCATGCAATACGAAGTGGTCAGATCTACTCCCATGAACCCTTGAGAAGAGAAGTTACTTCTGGTGACGGGGATTCTGATAGCGATAGCAACCATTCAGGATACCCTGATAATTACGACGGCGATGAAGAACATAATCAGGGCAGAGAGAGAGAATCTCAGGAATTTGGCGTCTTCTCGGAGGATGAAGATTCTGACGACGAGCCCCTACACACTGTGCTCGCTGTCGATCATTGTAGATTGGTACGATCAAGGAGACAGTCAAGAGAGCAACTGAGTCCATACTTCGCTTTCCAAGTTGGTGTGGCGGAGGTTGAAACCCGCAGTATTCGAATTGGCTCATTAAGGCAAGGAGGAGAAGAGAAGTGCTCGTGCGGAAAAGAGCTTTGCTTCCACGTTGCCAGGCTGAAGTCGGCAATGGGCATAGACGCCGGCGATGACTGTTACGAACGCCTTAACGAGCGTGGCATGTCCAATGTATGTGACGACCTTGGATGGGATTTCTCAGACGAACCTTATCTTTTTCCAGCCCCTCAATGGTCGCTTAAGAATGAGAGACCAAGGACAAGTACAACAACCCGCGAAAGGGAGGCTGACGTCAGGGATATGTTATCATTTTTTCATCCACAAGCAGTGGCAGACGAGTACCGAGATATTTTTGATTTCGCTGTGCACAACGATGCCGTCCTTGTTCCCTATAACCTGGAAGCAACTCTGGCTAAATTACTGACTCAAGATGATGTCATCTTTCATCGATTTGAACAACACATCCCCAGAGAGCGCCGCGATATTATGTATCTACACAAGATGGAGGACAAATTCAACGAATCACTCCGACAACTAGATGACTATGCAGCTTCTGGCAATCTTTCAAATTGGAATGCAATGGCGCCATTCGACAACGTTGATTTTGAACACAATGTACCATGGTGTGCCCAAGCTCTCATACACATCAGTGACTCAATGAGGGACAATCTGAGATGGAGAGTCGGTATGAGTAGGAATAATCAATTACAAGCAGCAGCAATGTTGATCCGAATGCTGGAGGCTATTCGCTCACGCAATGTCGACGTATACTCTAATCATTCTTTTCGACGCAACAGACCTCATGGAGAACAATTAACTAATCGAAACCTCTACTTGAACTTACTTGGTCCACAATCTGAGAATATTCCAGATAGAAGCGACTTTATTATTGATGCGCTCGAAAATTTGCCCAGGAATGTCGTTGCCGCAGGCGATTCTGTCAATCGCTTAGATCGTCTTCGCGCCGACTTTAGCAGTGTAGCATTCGTTTCTCCAAGACGACTTTATGTGAACAGATTGGGACAGCTCATTTCAAAGCTCAGAGTAAATCATGGGCTTCCTCTAGTTTCTGTTTCGTCAGCCATGCCGGCTGCAAGCGCTGTTTCTACCGACCTCAGCTCTTCCTACAGTGTTGGATCAAGCGCTTCGTCGTATGCCGTAGATGGCCCGTCGTCTTTCGGAGTACCTAATTCTTCTTTAAGAACTAGACGAGGTTCCTCAACCCGTTCAACATTGGGAAAGCGGTCCGGTAGGTCTGCTAGTTCCAATGATCGACGTGGAAAACGCGCCATGAAGTAAAGCTTGCCACACAAGATTGACTCATGGTCGACAGCGGAAGGTTAGAATTCATTGTTTGTTATTTTCTTATCTTCGTGTATATCATCTCATGGTCAGGTACCGTCAGATTCATGTTCTATTTGCAGAATTCTTGTACTGTATTTTTTTGGGGAATGTTGAAATATTGTTTCATACCAGATACTATTTGGCGTATAATGCTTAGAAGACATCCTTACTAGACTAGAAGGGGATACTGTAGAGGTGCTGAGATGTGCTATCTATATTTTTCAGATTGTTTTAGTGCACTTCAAGGTAGTGCTACAAAAATATTATTTATTGTCCCCTCAAAAAGTGCCCAAATTCCTCAGGCATTGCACCGGATCCGTTATCATATCTTTCTACTCGGGGCGAAAGATAGTAGCGAGGGAGGGATCTCTCAAATCCCTGCTCATATCATTTGTAATCCCGACTTTTTCTCTCTTTCAATGGCCTCGTCATCCACTATGATGACAGGTTTTCCTTTCATTCTGCCTGAGTGAGCGAGCTCCACTGCCTTGGGAATTTCTCCCAAGCCTTTAAATGGGTTTGTTTGAATTTTAATGTTGTGCTTTGATACTAATTCTAGCATTTTTTGTGCTTCGCCTCGGGATCCTACACTCCTGGTCAGATAATGATTGTGGGGGCCAGGGACCACATCAACTTACCAACAAGACTCCCATGGATTCTGATATCCCGAAAAATCACATCTTCAAATGGGACGCTAATTTTCTCGGGCTGAGCAATCTGAATCATCGTTCCGTCTATTTTGGCGAACTTGGGGTCAGCAACCTTTCCGATTAAAACTGTTGGAGTAGAAAGAAGCTCATCCTCATCAACGTCATAATATCATTAGGCATATCGTAGAATGGAAAACGACTTACGCCTCTTTGTAACCGCGACCGCTGTTGCTGCAGCGCTTTCATGATCACTAACGTTGAGAGTCGAATCTGCACCTAAGCCACCCGTGGCCTTTTGGACATCCTCTACAACTTTGTTTTTCTCCTGACGTGCATCTATCAGCACATCAGCGCCACAATCTTTAGCAAGTTGTAACGCTTCATCTCTGGCATCAACAGCAATGACGTTGAGGCCTAGCGCTTTAGCAAACTGAACCCCCAAATGACCTAGACCTCCGCCGGCTCCTACTATTGCTATCCATTCTCCTGCTTTCAAGCCCGCTCTCACGAGGCCGCCCCCTAATTTCGCAAAAGTTTTAGTATCGCATAAATTTGAATTCAGAAGTTGAAATTTTAGGGCGTTCAATAGTCTGGACTGCAGTCCAACAATGAAGATTATCAAATCCCCAAAATCAATTAGAACATCCAAATCATTTGAGATATTGAATTTGATTGCAATAATGAGTTATTTTCAAATTTCTAAATGCTTTTGAACATTCAGAACCTTGTATTATTGGACTGCAGTCCAAACTATTGGATATCCTATAAATCAGAACATGAGATGCGGACTTACAAATAGTGATTCCAGCACAAGCCAATGGAGCTGCCGATTCAAAACTCAGATTATCCGGCAACAAACTGCACTCCCTTCCGTCTACAACCTCATACTCGGCAAACGAGCCATCTCTGTGAATTCCCAGATATCCTCCGCTACTAGCACAATAGTGCTGTTCGTGCTCGGGCCCAGTACAATCAGTACAGACGCCACAACGATGATAAGTTAAGCTGCATAAGATGCGATCTCCTGGCTTGAAGCCAGACACACTTGAGCCCATGGCAACGATGGTGCCGGCTCCTTCATGCGAGGCGATACAAGGGAGCGATGTCCCCATTATGCCTTCCGTCACCATGCCATCCGTGTGACAGAGAGATGCCGCGGCCACACGTACTAGTATATCGTGATCGTGGAGGGGACCGCGTGGAGTGGGGATGTAGTGGATCTTGTAGGGTTTATTGAACTGAATGATGTGTTAACCTAACCTACTATCTCTTGTATCCGGGTGAATACATCCTCGATTTTATTTTCAATCGAATGATCTCTTATGATAAGAGTATCACAGTGCATTTTTGAAAAAGAAATACTTACTTCAACGACTTGTGCTGCAAGCATCTTGTCAGGTACTCCTTCGAATGCCATTTTGATATGAGTGAGTGCGTGCGTGAGTGAGTATGTCAGAGCTAGGGAAAATGTTTGATCTATTATGTGTTTGTAAATGATCACACACCGGATGAGCAATTGAGTTCTGAGGTACTACCTTCCTGATGTACAAAAGTTGTGGCAATTGATGGGTGGTTGTGTTAAGTTGACTACTCGATTCTGCATTTACGTCATTATACAACTGGCTGGTGATACCTAATGAATTGTAATGAAAATGCTTTGTGATGAATAATGAGATACATAGGAAGGTAGGTGACTGACTATACGTAGGAGAAAAAGAGGCCAAAATTGATCACCCCAATAAATTCGATAATAAATCAACCACAGATAAAATTATAATAGTTAATAAAACTAAACAGATCTTTGGATAGTTTTCAGTTATAAAACTATTTAAGCTTTTGATTCTTTGAATTGAAATAGAACAATTGGAATGTTGAAGGGCTTCGCCAGTGGTCAATTCCGGTCTGTTTTTTCACCTACGAATAGGGTGACATTATGAATGCAAATGAGTTAGAAATGGATTAAAATTATATATATACTTTCGGATTCAAAAGCTCTTATAATAAATAGAGTTGGAGAGAATGAGAGACTTTTGTTTATTTTGTTGTATTGCATCGTAACCTTATGTATGGGTGGTCATTGAGGGTAGATAAGATACTACTATCTATTGTAGGGTATATATCTACCTACCTATTTACCTGGTATGTCAATCTTTCAGCTGTGTCGAGGATTGCAATACCTAGTACGAGTTAATAGTCGTGATACTTCATATGCTTCATATGTACATGTAGGAGTGAGTACTACTACTACGAATTATCTTATATTATTGTCTTCCCAGCCACTATCATTTTAACATTAATATTGTCTTACTATCGCCATAACCACGACCACGGGCACGCAGGCATTTCACCCTGAGGAAGAGCTTGGATAGACAACATCACCGTGCATTTTCGTACATTTACCCCTTCCAATCCCATCCAACAACAATCCAAAAGTACAACAGTACAACGGTACAACGGTACAACGGTACAACGGTACAACGGTACAACGATACAACAGGAATATATACTTTCCCCCCTCTTCACTAATGCACTAATATCCCCGTACCTGCTTCGATAACGCTTACTGATAAAGCACTCACAAGGTTAATATCACAATTGATGAACTAATAGAACTGCACTGCATCACACGTGGTAGCTTTGATAGAAGCTATGCCGCAATATAAA
This sequence comes from Botrytis paeoniae, assembly GCA_004786145.1. Taxonomy (NCBI): domain Eukaryota; kingdom Fungi; phylum Ascomycota; class Leotiomycetes; order Helotiales; family Sclerotiniaceae; genus Botrytis; species Botrytis paeoniae. The sequence continues at coordinate 138,954 of PQXI01000042.1, forward strand.
GGGAGGTCAAGCTTCCAGAGCTCCAAGTATTTGAGAAGCTCGAAATCTCATCATACTGAGAGGTTTCGGAAGATTGCTCTCTTTCTCGTTATTTGCGCTTTCTTATACGCTTCGTACATCATGCTCTTGGATCAAATACTTTTATTGTCCCTCACCGGTGTGACGGCCTCAGCCTTGCTTCCTGAGAAACAGCCATGTTCATCTTCTACAAACGATGTTCCACAGTATTTCCAGACAACGCCCGAACTTTGGGCAGGACCAACAGCGACGGGTAGAGCTCCTTTCCTAGTAAGTAATAGAAAATGATCAACCCGCCTGGCTTTAGATTTATAAGAATTTCTATGGAATTCAAGATTAATTTACTGTTTGATTTAGGCCCAGACAAATCCAGTCTCGTTTGCACCAACTGTGACTTTCGTGCCAAATACTCCTCTCGAGACTGCCCAGCCTATCGTAGGCCAAGGTCGGAATGAAAGTATTTTCCAGCTTATGGGACATCTCACTCCTTACTTGCCCAATCCATCTGGATTTGGTGTTGCAGAGTATCCATTACCACCTGGAGCTAAGATTGCTCAACTTCAGGTAAGAATTTCAGATATTCGAAAATACACGTCGCTATCAGTCTGAAATTAAGTTTCCTTGAGTGCTCAACGAATTCCCAGTGGGATTATGTGTATAATAAACCTCAGTCGAGACATGTACACTCATCGTTCAGAGACTACAGGGAGGGTTTAACCATTATCCAAACTCTTTATGTACATTTAAAAGCTTCGGCAACATGTTTCTAAATTATACAGAAATATCATATATGCTGACAACTTCTAGATGCTTTCACGCCATGGAGCACGTTATCCAACTTCGGGAAGTAATGTTGCAACCTTTGGTGAAAAGGTTGCAAACTACACGGGAAAAATCGATGCCACTGGGGCTCTATCGTTTTTGAATGACTGGAAGTACGAATTAGGTCATGAGATTCTTGTTCCTCGTGGAAGACAAGAACTGTACGATAGTGGTATTTTGCACTATTATCAATACGCTCAATTATATAACCCTCACAGCAAAATTATCGCTCGCACTACCACTCAAGATCGAATGCTCAAGGTTTGTTGTCACTTCCGCAATTTCTAATATGTCACTAATTAATGGTAGAGCGCTGAATACTTCATGGCTGGATTCTTTGGTCTCGAATGGACAAATAATGTCACTATTGAAGTCATCATTGAATCGACTGGCTACAATAACAGCTTGGCAGGTTACGATAATTGTCCTAATGCAAATAACTATAGAAGTGCCGGAGGAAATAATGCTACAAACCAATGGGTGGCTACATATCTACAGAATGCCACCGCTCGTTTCCAATCCATGGTCTCGCCGGAGTTCAATTGGACTGTCGTAGATACCTACGCAGCACAAACTATGTGCCCATATGAGACTGTGAGTATAATGTTTCTATTTATATCTAATCACAACGGTCTAACATGATGTAGGTGGCATATGGCTACAGTGCTTTCTGCAATCTATTCACCTATGAAGAATGGGCCGGCTTCGAATACGCGATTGACCTTTATTTTGCGGGTGGAAGTTCCTTCGCTTCTCCTACTGGTCGCGCTGTTGGAATCGGCTATGTCCAAGAAGTAGTCGCCCGTCTTCAAAACCATACCTTGGGTTACTCCGGCTCCCAAATCAACACTACCTTGGACAATAACACCGCTACCTTTCCCCTGAACCAATCCATCTACTTTGATTTCTCCCACGACACAAACATCATGTCGATTCTGACCGCTTTCGGCTTCACACAATTCGCCGACGCCCTACCAGCTACCCATCATCCCGGCCCGCACAATCTGACCGTTTCGCATATGGAACCCTTTGGCGCAAGATTAGATATAGAGATTATCAAGACACCAAAACCTTTAGCAGCAGATAGGACATACGTAGATGGAAAGGAAACTACGTATGTACACTTTATTCTCAATCAGAGAACGTTACCTTTAGGGCTCAGTTTTCCGGAGTGTGGAGCTGATAGGTTGGATGGTTGGTGCGAGTTGGATACGTTTTTGGACGTGCAGAGTAAATCGACAAAGGATGCTCAGTATGAGTATGCTTGCTTTGGTGATTATCCTGCGGAGCCATATGGAAGTGTTACGAATGGCGTGCCAAATTCTTAGGAGTGAAAATTCGAGTCGTTTAAATTTCCGCGTCTTTCAAATGTTCTGGGGCATTGGCCAATTCTGCGATTGGTCAATGAAGTAGATTTCTGTATAAATTAGGGTATAGCTAAATAGAAAGAAAATGAGGGTATTCGTAGATGAACTAAATTTACATTAAAATTAAATTAATAAGCTACTGGTACATATATCAATTTGATCTCCTTATAGCTTGTTATCGTCTATGTCTTAGAATATGTATTTAGAGTATTAAGAGCATTTAGAACATTCAGAGCATTCAGAGCATTTTAAAGATTCATAGCATTTTTAAGGTTTGAAGCAATTAGAATATTCAGAGTATTTAGAGCATTCAAAGTCTTTAAAGTATTCAAAACATTCAAAACATTCAAATGACAATATTAACTTACACCCACTCCATAACATATGTACCTAACCAAAGATAACACATAATTACTCAAAGTTGTCTTTTATTATAAATATCTTCGCTTCCTATTAAAAATTATTTATATATATTAAATCCTCGATGACAACCTCTCGATACTCCAATCGTAGAACCCCAGGTACCGTAGATCCTCAGATACCATAAATTCCAGCTTACGCTACGCAAGATACTTATTAAACCACTCTATCCCCTGCTCCTCACAATCATCCATAGCCTTCTTATCCCTCTCCTCACCCCAATCACTCCTCAACGCAAACCCATGAATCTGCCCCTCATAAATCCTCAACTCATGCGGCAACTCCGTCTTCTTCGCCATCAAATCCTGAATCTGTCCCACCGTCCCCCGATCCAACAAACTATCCTGATCCCCCACCGCCAAACTCAACGGTTTCGTCACGCTCTCGAAATCCGCCGGCACAGAAACTAATGACGGGTGACACGCCACCGCCGCATCAACCTCTCCATGCGCAGCCAATATCGCATAGCGTCCTCCCCAGCAAAATCCCAACGCGCCCACTTTTCCCGTACCGGGAAGCCCGCGAATGTGCGCGATGAAGGAGGAAATAAGCGGTCTGGTGACTCCCTCGCGATGTCTAACGAGCCAGGGCGGTAGCGTGGTGGCCACCACGCCGGTGGCTTTGGTTCTTTCCAAAAGCGATTGCTGCTCCCGGATTTGGAGGGGCGGCTCGACGCTCTGGAGAAAGGAAAGCGGAATGCTGTTTCCTTGATGAACGTCGGGGATGTAGACATAGAAACCGGCTTTGGCGTAGTTGTCGGCTAGGAGACGGACGTTTTTGAATTCGTAGCCGAAGACTGGTGAAGGGGTTAGTGGGGATGGGGATGAGCATGGGGGTGTCCGTGGATGGACCTACTGTCGACGAGAAATATGATTGTCTTGGCTTTCGAGCCGTCTTGGGGCTCCGCAATGTAGGTGGAGAGATCATTGATTACTTCGACCCTTCCTGTGGGTGTACCATCGTGCACTTTGCCTGACAGACAGCAGGAGGACATTCCGACGTTTGTAGACATGGTTTTCGAATTGCGGAGATATGCAAAGTGTGCAAGAAGGAAATTAAAAGATCAAGGTGGTAAGAGAAGATGTGAGCAAGGAAAATATCTGTATTGCGAGGACTTCATCAAGCCATAGATGTAGGTGCCTTCATTAAGGTTCCAAGTATGACGTCTGCCGCTAACTTGCTAGCTAGAGTCTAGACAAGCCATTTTGTCCACTCTGATACTAGTGCTCGGTATAATAGTGTATCCGGGCCGCTAGTAGGCACACTAGATACTCGGCGTCTAATAAAGATGCTGATCGATCAGTGCAGAATGTCGTGGTATTACTTTTGGTTAATTCCAAGATTAAGGTTGTTGTCTGCGGAGACATGCCGTATATTGTTTTCCAAGCAGGCTGCATGGCTACATAGACAACGGAATTGGGATCCATGATGACACTGCAATTTAATGAAAATCTGCAAGTATCTAATTTGTATGTTATTCGAAAATAATAATTGCTTATATACTCCTATATGACAGAGTAATTTGTATATATGCTTCACCTAGGCACACAAGTGCGTGAAACTCCATGTAAATGCGTATAACTTCTCGGTCAGACCCAGAACGCCCCCCTTGTTTTCCTTTTCCGGCATCACTTAGATAGATCAAAGTATCGCAATGCTCCCCAGATTCATTTATAACCCAAATATATGCTTGGTTATATGCGCCAAACCAATCTCAAGCACTGATGGCCATCTCTGACTTGAGTTCAGTAAGAGGTGCATTTTCCACTTCTCCTAAAGACGAAAAATTGGCTGGATCCTCAAGACTTCGACTCTTCTTTTGCTCTCCTCCATCATCCTCAGTATTCTTTCTCTTTTTCTTTGCTGCTTTTGCCTCCGCCTTTGCTTGCGCTTGCTTTAATTTATGCTCCTCGACCTGCTTATCAGAAATCCCAATCTTCTCGTCCACATCGATTGCCTGCTCGAGCAAAGCTTTATGATTTAAATGCTCGCATAGTTGTTGGTAATTCTTAGACTGCTGAACAGCTCTATAAACCGGTTCTTTTCCCGGTATCAGGTGATTCAAAAGATATTTAGTATTTCCGAATCTGTTCTCTGTATCCAGGCAGGATTTCATGTATTGGTGGACCACCTCCTCCCAGGGCGCTAGACCACCGTCGGCTTCGCTTCTGAAACAACTCGAATTTGCTTCGGCAGCTACAGCGATCATACCGCCATTCGTACCGTACTCTTCGGCCAATTTCAATGCTTGATCTCTATTTTCCACATCTCCGTTCATCAAACAAGCGACGCCACTATCCCGGCAGATATCTGCAATCATTTTGAGTTGCTCTCGAATCGCGCTTTCTCTCGGGCGCATTGGTGTAGTTCGACAATGAATAGTGAGTCCTGTAATTCCTGTAGCGCAAAGCTTACGTACCAGAGCCTCAGTCTTTTCGGGAGTTTCCAGCAATCGAATTTTCACACTGATTCCAATTTCGAATTCCGGCACGATTTCCTTGACTAAAGCTTCGAGAATGGCGCATAATTTATCTGGGGTCTGTAAGAGAGCTGCCCCCATACCGCCACTTGTACTAAAGGGTTTCGGACATCCTGCATTTACGTCTATGCCTGCCACGTCTGCGGCCACTATACGTGCACATTGTACTGCTCGTTCAGGGTCGGATGTGCCAATTTGAAATATGAGTTTTTTGCCTTCAAGTTCTGGATGTAGGCGAAAGATGAGACTTTCGTTTAGATTTGCATTCTTCTCCTTATGGCCTTGGGATGGAATTCGGGTAAAATCGATTGTATTAAGATGGCTGTTAACTTTGCGTGTCGTCCCAATCATAGATCGATCGACCGTTTCAGGGCCTATATGTTTGTCAGTTTATGTGGCCAGCTAGCACGAGCGTAGAATCTCATACCCCAGACTAAATCTGCTCCATAGTGGAGAGCAAGTAATCGTGAAGGGAGTTCACCGGACCTAACCATAGGAGCACTATTCCGTAGTGTTAGTTTAATTCGTAACTGCCATTTGCGACACATTTGACTCACAGTACAACCTTGCCTCTGTAGTCTACCCCCTTCCTAGGAATAGGAACTTTCTTAGGAATTGATGTCATGACAAAAGATGCGAGACGTTGCATAACATTGTATTTCTGAATATATATTGTCTTGAACCAGATAATGGAAAAGAAAACTAATGCCCTCACAAACTAGAAAATAATTTCACTATCTATCGACACGTGACTTAGATAAGAGAATAGTGGGTGGGGCAAAGATAGCGCTAGTCCATGGGGCATCTTAACCCATATGAGCATACATACTACGGAGTACTCTTCACTTCACTCGTTATACAAGTTGTCGGCCCCCTTATATTGAAGTGACAATATGATATTATTCGCTAAATGCTAGTCCTTATCCCATCATAAAAACTGATTGCCATGTTGCAATCTTGAAACAGGCTACTTGATTGTAGAAAATTCATATGATATCCGAAATCCACTCGCTAACGCCTTTCCGTCACATCAAGCTCAAAAATTGTCTCCCATTCCATCCCTGTGTCGTCTCCCAAAGAAATTCATGGTATCATTTCTCGTTACTAATCGCCAGACGCGTTGTAAAGGTGCTTTGAACTGATACCCTGTTAGAATGTCTCTTCTTGATAATAGTGGAGATATAATAAAACTTACTGCTGTTCAACGAAAGCAGTTGAGTCCGCAAAGACGCATACGCCAGACAGGTTTTCTGACACCATGCCTATCTGCAGTAATGTTTGCACCGAATCTTCTGCCTCCAACTCCTTTAGACCAGAACAAAGGCATAGTTGCGAGTTATGTGGTATGAGTATGTGACTTGGTTTGTTGTGTGGGCAGTGGCTGGTAAATAAGATGGAGATATTGCTTGTGTTTATAATTGTGGAAGGTTGTGGTTGAGATTTGATATGGGGGTATTGTTCATGATAAATATATCCAGATTATTCATTCACACGATGTGGCTGGCAGTGGATGGCTGGCAGTGGATGATGCCGATGACCTCCTTGGTTCCTCAAAACCTGTTTGCTGGCTTGGCACAAGAGATGAATGGGGCTTTGCAATTCTCAACCGCTTTGAACTCCAGGAAACAACAAACAAACTTTGGGCTATTGTTTCATTATCTTCATATCAAGTTATTTGACTGAGTAAACTATATGATTTCCCTGTTTTTAATCCTGAGCTAAGATATGCAACAGACGGGAAGTTTTGACACTTGCTTGAAAGCAATTGAACCCTTTATGAATACGCTAGCTATTATTTTCCGAATGACTTATCTACCAAGAAAAGTCAATGGAAATGAGCCCCAAATTCCCATTTTGAATATTTGGTGCTAACTTGGTCACTCGATAGCTTGATAGATTCGTTGTCAATCCTTAATGCCAATTTCTTGGTGAGATACTCTGCATTAAGTGACTCGAAAAAAGCATCATGGTCATCTGAATTTATCTTGAACATTGAAATAAGCTATGATATCAACTTCAGTAATCAACTTCAAATACCTAGGTAGGTAGGTTGCTGTCATGGAAGGTTGGAAATAAGGTTTGCCATTAGAATACTTTACATTGAACAGCCGAAAACCCCCTTTTGATAGGTATTACATATATGGGCATTTGAAATCTTCACCTTGTTGATGGAGTTTCCGATTCAATCTTCTTCGGATATCGGTGTAGAGTATGACTGCATGGCGATCGCCCCTAAGCATTATGTACAGCCGTCCGCGTGCGCGCATAGCCAGCCCTACCAAAACAGGGCCCCCAACTTCTGATGGTCTAATAGTCGGCTCCCTTATTCGGGAAAAGTACTTGTTACTTTAACATTTTTTGATGTGTTTTTCATCAAAATAAGAATGTATTGCTACAGAATCCTTATTTAATGTATACAACTATTGGTTTGAAAGCCAATATGATACACTTCATAGCTATTGTTGGACTCGAATCAAATGAGACAGTTCAGGGATAGTGATAAGATAGTTTTTGTAGTCCAAAGATTGATCGAGGTAGCTTAAGGGACAAGTGCTTCCCCGAGACAAGTGCTTTCCCCAACTAGGAACTACTCGGCCGCTAAACAGAGTCGGCTAGAACTATTACAACTTAAAGCCGTGATACTCAATCTTCAACGCATCTCACTCACTAAATCATCACAATTTGTAGTACAATAGTTGGTAGTGCTTGACAATATTTACTTGATGATTTCTTTACTTCCTTTTGCCAAATATTATTAGTTTATCTTCTGTATAACTCGAAGTCAACTAAAAATATCAATGCTCAAACGTCAAAATGGTATTTCTAGCTGAGAAGACGGTGGATATACCTACAAAAGATCTTTTGTCATGGACATTTGATAATGTTCCCTATGATTAAGATGCTATGATAAGATACCCCCCTGTGAATTGGTTGAGATTGTCATATACTAATATATTTGTAGATATATATCGATGCGGCAGATCCCTCTCGATCCATATCTGCAAGCCAAGCTCGAATCATCATCCGTCAATGAGTCGCGGGATTTCATGCCGATGGTTTGAAAAAGGGTGACTGTGTGTGCTTACATTCGTTTAATGATGTGAGAAGCTTGAGTCCCTCTAGTTTCGAAAGTCTCTAAAAGTACAAACGCAGATCTATTATTCCATGATTTTTCTAGGTAATCCATTCTTATGTCAAGTCACTGCTTTTACTTTAACTCACATCATATAATTACAGGTATTATAGCAGCGGGTGGAGTATTTACGGACACAAATCCATCATATACTTCTCACGAATCAACTCATCATATCAAAACTTCGCGAGCAAAGTTTCTTATCGCAGAGCCTGAGATTCTTACCAATGTTCTAACCGCTGCCAAAGAATGTAATGTCCAGCCTTCAAGTGTTTGGATCTTTGATGTCCTCGGGTAGACGATTCCTGATTCTTTTAAATCTTTTGGAGATTTGATGAAGCATGGCGAGGAAGACTGGGTAAGATTTGACAATGAAGAGGCAAGTAGGAAGACAACTGCTGCTAGGCTATTTAGTAGTGGAACTACAGGACCACCCAAAGCAGCGGCGCTGTCCCATTTCAATTTAGTTGAGGGAAAAAAGGATATGCAATGAATTTTCAATACTTGAAGCAATATAGATTCTCCGTTTGTTAACTTTGTCCAAAGAAACTCCACATATACGCCAAATTTTCGTGTATTTACAAGACTAGAAGTTCGAAATACTAATATTCATATCTTCATTATTTCAAAAGCATTATGTCATCCCCCAATACGTCTGTGCTCAGTGTGATTCTAGAACTTGCCTCGTCTGCTATGCCCAAGCATAGGATTATTTTCGAAATCGGCCTCCTTGCTTGACTTTTCACCGTGAGTCTTATCATTGAAGTCGTCCATATCTTGATCATCATCCTTGACGAAAGAGGATGATCCTTCCTTTTGAAATTCAGTCTGAAATCTGACCTCATCGAGCCCCTCGATCTCAGCACGTTTGCGATCTGATAAGTCCATATCCATGGAGCGCTTTCCATCACACAACCATCTTCTCTTTATAGCTGCCTGTTTATTCGAACCATCGAGCGCCTCCTTATACATGTCTCCATCATCGCCCTCACCACCAGCACCATGAATTAGCCTCAGCATTTCCTGAGTCATTTTGGGTAGTTTCTCTTCATCAGTTCGTGGGTAGAGGTCAGAGACTGATGGTTTTCCGCTCCAGTCGAGTTCCGTGGATGTGTCTTCTGAAAACGTGTATATGATAGCCTGCGATGCCAGTGTCGATCTCTCCATCAGCGCAACTTCTGCTTGTGATGGCATGTGCTTATTCACCAGAACTTTATCAGCATCTAAGTGTGTTAGTATGTAAATATAGTGATAATAAAGATGCATACATGAATCGTCAGTGACACTTTCACCGCATGACCATATCTCTCCATCGCAATCGATCTCCGGTGTAGCAGGTAGAATGTCAATCAACTTTCGCATCAAATGTGTCAATTTTGCTTTGCAATCTCCGGATTGCTGTTGTGCTTCATGGAGTTCGAGAAGTTCTGTGATTTTCTTCGCCAGCTTGCATTCCTCTGCAGGGTGTTCTATGGCGTTTGGGTCTTCTGGTGGATCGCGTCCAAGATATCCGTCAATCGTTTCGATCATCGCAGCTGTTTCATTCTGTATTCTCTTTCTGCAAGACTTGATACCTTTCGCTAGTAACTTTCCTATCCTGATTGCCTCCGTTTCTCTTGTGATGATTTGTATGGCGTATAGCAGTGTCTCCTTCTCCTCCTCAAGCATCCCCTCACAGGCTTGTACAGCTCTTTCCATATTGTATTGAGAACGAATCTTGAATCTTAACTTGAAGATTTCAAAAGAGGTTGTAAAGTAAAAGCAACAAGTCGAAGAGAGAACTGTAAATGTGGTTCAATTGGAACCAAGTGTCACAAAGTGAATCTTGTGATATGGAGTTGTTTTCAAACGAATATTTTCTCACTCTCAAAGGTGAAATCATCCCCTTCAGTTTTACTGCGGGGTAAAGATGGGAAACTTCTCCTCAATGATAATTCAATGTTTCAAATCCCAAACCTATCACACACCAATCTCTTTTGTTAAGTACGACACTGCAATAACTCGACGATTTATTCCTCATCAAACACTCGACCATGGCATCTTCTTCAGCAGCGGGGGCGCCGAATACAAGCAACCTCCAACAATTAAAAGACTACGCTATCACGTTCTCTGGGTAAGGGTTGAAGCACGGAGTTGACAAAAGAAAGAAGTACCAATACATCCAAACACATTCTGTCTCATCCATCGCAGTCGAGAAAGCACAGAATGGATTGATTGGTTCCGAAACTGAATTGAAATCGAGCCCCTCGATTTCGTCCCTATTGGCGAACCAGAGAGAACAAGAGCTTCCATCAGATGATAGGACAATCTGCGCCTTGGTCGTGGGCTTGTATCTTTCAAACACAGGCGCATTTGACATCACCAAGGCCCCGATAATCGAGACCGACAAAGGAAATAATAAGGGAATGCCAGTAGGCAAAGATATACCAATCAGTCCGGGGGAATTTGATTATAGTCCTGTATTCAGGGTTGTGGTGAAGGTTGTCGAGGAGATACTAGAAGAAGGTGCAAAGCTTCATGTCTTGCTAGAAGAGAAAGATGGACTGTCCGTACCATACAGGGTAGCTCAGAATAAAGTCTTCTTCTCCGATGAATTCCGGGATGATAGTCCTTCTCGAGCCAAGAGGGAAGTCAGCTGGATGGCAAACGTCAAAAAACACTCAGTTATGGAAGGAAGAGTGAGTGATACCAGCAAGTTGGCATGCGGACCAAAGGAGGGTTTGAGAAACAGCCTTGCAAAGCACTTAGTCTTGCTTAGGACGTTAGAGGGACCACCACCAGAAGATCTCTTGAGATCGATTTCTAACACGTTACGCTCAGCATATACGGATATGTATCAGAGAGACATGCCATCGAGTGAAACAATAGATGCCTTTGTCGACAGGGATTCAGCTTGGGATCAGACTTGCACCTCGAATTTCATATCTGCCATCAAACGAGTGTGACCTTCTGTACAACTGAGAGAAGAGATTGTCCATGTTTTGCGAGCAGGACTGAGAGAAGCCGAACTGTCGGTTGACTACCGTCACTTGAAGGGGTTCCTAATCGAAGGGAGTTTATAATTGAGAATGAGACTCGAGCGCCAGGACTTCCTCGAATAATGATAGATAAAGGGTGGCGATCGCCGCATTGAGTGTAGCCTAGCGTCATAAGCAAATAGACACTACACCGAGACCCTCGATACACACGGCCCAGGATAATGAAGCTTGGGTGCGGATATTGAAAGAAGGACTTAAAAGCCTTGTGCAAGGCACAGCTGATTGGAACAAGGCTGCAATTGACAATCTTGGTGACAATGTCATGAAGGTGGATTCTTGGACGGCTATTTTCGAAGGTTACAGTAGTGCTAGGGATAGAGATGCACAGAAGATTTTGAGTGCATCCCTGGCCCGGTCTATGTTTTCACAGATCACTATCAAGCATGATGGCACAATCAAGATATTGGAGGAAATGATACGACTGACGGAAATGTGGTTGAATCGAGCATCTCAGTAGGCCGTGCGATGGTAGGACATCCCGGGACTGACTGGCTGTTTGTACCTTGAGAATTAGCTTACCCAATGAAAGTTCAACGTTTGATGCAATATTAATTATTGAAAGTAATCTAAATGGCAATGCAAGATGGCATAATTCGCTATTTTAAAGTAAATCGTAAACTTCAAGACGTATGGACAAAATGTGATCGCCAAATAGTTTGGCTAAACGCTTGTTAGGGGTAGTTTAGTCAAAGAAGAAAGAAGGCGATGATTTATACACTAGAGACGCACAAATCGATTTAAATAGTCTAAATATTTTACTTGTCCTACTAATAATGGAGCCCATGATCCGAGTAATCATTCATCGGTTTCCCCCATTCCACTATTCCATCCCTTCGTACTAACAGCAGCATCGCATCAGAATTACTTGGAAAGGAGCAAGTGTTACTTTTGATGGAATTTTATTTGGTACGAGCATTTGCTAGTGATAATTTAGCTCTTGTTCACCTTGAACAAGAAAGCCCTTCAGATACTAACGCCTCTATGTTTGAACGCCGCCCTTGCAACATTTGCACCTAACAACACTTGTATAACAATATTGACTCCAGGCACCGCGTGGCAAATCCCGTTGTGTCAAAAGAATGGAGCAAAGTTCTCGAACTTCATTCATTCTGGTATCATAACCCCTGAATTCTCATATCTTGCCACAACTCCTCTCGGAGATCTCTCGTGTCCCCCTTAGCCTATCTCAAATATTCATCTCGAAAAGAATCTTCCAATAGTAGCGCTTGCAATATTTCCCGCAATTCCTGAGGAATACATAGCACTGCCCGCCAAATTCGATGCTTGTCCAAACTTATCACATCTCGAGAACGCCAAAGTATTCGTAACTGTCAAACTCAATGCAATCACTGCATAACCATACTTGTTAGCGATTTCCTCGGTGCGTCATCTCGTTTCCATTCCTATTCCATACTCATGGCCGCCTGCAATCCGAAACAAAAGGCAGAACTTACCGATCAATGTCAACCAAATAAACTCAAACCTAAAAATAGCCACAAAGGCTAATCCAACCCATAACAATGGCTGCGAATAAAGTGCAAGCCAGAAGAATCTGCTATCCGTAGGGTTTATGATTTTTGTATTTGGATCCGAGGATTCAAAGACCCAATGCGAATCACCAGATGCAGGGTCTACTTCATTCCACCAACGCAATCCGACGAGGCGACGACCGGCGATATTCTTTAAGTAGTAAAAATCGGCAGCGAGGAGCAGGATGGTTATTATGAAGATCATGACACTATTTGAATTAGAGGGTCAATTGACGAATCTAGGAACGGAAGACATACAAGTTTTTAATGAAGAGCATTCCGAAGAGATAAACTAAAAGACTTGCTATTTGAGAAGTTAGTAATGTATTCATGATGGCATATCCAACAATCCATCCAGTATAACTACTACTCTCGAAGCTCAAATCAAACAATGCGCAAACCTACAAATGCGAAATCCTAGGAAACACAACAATGTAATAGGATGTGAGCTGAGACGCCAACTCAACGGCCCAGCAGATTCATTCTGTTCCATGATGAAAGAGGTGTGTTTTGTCAAAAGAGCGTAGAAGTTGAATTTGTTAAAGTGTTGATCATGAACACCTGCGTCTGCATGCTCAGATACTCGTAATCGTCGTAAGGCCAGAGTAGCTAGGAGCTTAAGGTTTGACCCCAGTTATGGCGCTAGTTAGACGGTGAGCAGTGGCAGTATATTTCTGGTTGACCTCATCTCTCTTCAATCACCAACAGTAGGCGTACATTCAAAGACACTACACTCATTCATTCTATTGCTTTCATAACAACATGTTATCATGAATATATATGATATAGTTATAATACGTCATAAGCTCAAGCAAAATCACTTACTAAACTCGTTAAATCGGTGATCCTCTGCGTCAGATGCGCCCAACCCAGGTGTCTAGAGGTTCTCCGAACAAGAGAACATTCTTCAAGATTGGATGCGTCCCAGTCCTGCGCATTAAACACTGGCAAATATTCATCGTTCACGTGCTACATTTTTCTTGTCACTTCACTAACATCACAGTATATATATTATATCACATTGGTTCATTCTTATATATGGTTCTAAAAAATCTCGATTTAAAATGACAAACTTGAAGTAAAGTACTAACTAATCGTACAAAAAGACGCAGTCTTTAGATTCTATTCTAACTTGACTCTTCTCTCCCAAATCACTCCATTCCCCGCTCAAAGTCTCCAACCTCTTCCTCTGATCTTTCTGATGGGATTGGCAGTAGAAGTGGAGTTGAGAGTAGTTCCACAAGATCCGAAGCCGGGTTGACAACCGGTACCACACCAAGCATCACCAATTCCACAGAACCCGTCTTTGGAGCAACATGGACCAAAGCCGGAGCCGGTACATGTTTTTCCTGCAGAGCAGAGACCGTCGACCGAGGCCTGAAGGGCTCCGGAGCTGGTTCCTGAGGATGAGGGAGAGGTGGTGCTTGATGTTGGTGAAGCTGGTGCCGATGTTGCGATGATTGTGGCCGAGCTGAGTGTAGATGAAGCTGTAACGGTTGGAAGGATTACGATGGAAATTGGAGTTGTGCTTGAAGAAGCGACAGTTACTGGAGCAGTTGATACGGGAGCTGCTGGAGCACTGGAGCTTTCACCGCCTGTACTTCCTGAAGCTGAGCCCGATGCATCAGAGCCAGATGAGGCGACACCATTGACAGGGCCACAAGTTCCGGTGAAGGTACCTGAGTCTGAAGTCTTGCGTGTAACATCTGCATCTGGGCCTGGATTTGGGTAGTTGACAGCCTTACCTTCTACAGATGTGCATCCATTGCCAAGGTTGACGAGGAAGAGATCGGGACGGGCAGAAAAGGCGACAGCTGGAGCAGCGCGAGCCTTTGTGCCTTCGATGGTGACGGCAGCGCAGGACATGTAGAACTCACGGTTACCGATCTGATTTTGCCAAGTCCAAGCGAACATTGCTTCTCCGGCTGGGGCGTCGGCGGGAACAGTGAAGTCGGCGCTTGAGCTTACTGCGGTAGGACAGCTTCCGATGTAAGAATGGATGACCTTGAATGTCTTTCCGGAATCGTAGGAGAGTGCGACTTGGCAAGATCCTCCACCGTGAATGGCACCGGTTCCGACGGTCCAGTTTGCGGTTTGTCCTGCGGACCAAGTGACGACAGATTTTCCTCCAGCTGTACCCATGTCGTTGTACTTGCAAGGAAAGTTTGCACCGGAGGCTGCGAGTGGAGCTGTGATGCTGTAGTCAATTTGAGATTGGACGGCGTTGGGGTTGAGTGCAGAACGGAAGGGAAGTGGCCAAGTTATTGACATGTGTGCGTTAATGACGGAAGCGCAAAGGACCGCTCCGAGAGCGAGGCTGTTGGTGAACTGCATCTTGAAAGTGATGAAATTAAGTTCTTGTTGTTTGTTTGTGTAGTGTGTTTTGTTTGCGACGTTGATGATCAGACCTGCTGAACTGTTGTAGTATTGTGTATAAAATAGGTATGTATGGCAGAGAATGTGAAGGTCGCGCTGTTTATGCAGGGACTTGAATTCGAGGGAATCTCGAGTCAATAAATACTGCAGAAAAATGACTGTATGAAAATAGAAGAAACAATGTGATTCGAAGCTCGCTTTGTTAAAAATAAAGGAATGATTCGGCGAGTGTTCCAGCACAATGAATGGATGACTTGAAGAAACTTAAGGAAAGTATATTGTTCTTTATCTGAATAGAAAACTCTTTATTCACCATTACCAAAAGCCAGAGTCCCAACTATTTAAATAGACGAATCTTTGTCCGTCCATACAAAGAAACCATAGAACAACCCAGATGATCAAAGACATCCTATGAATAACCTATTCATCTCCGAGGATAAAATTAAGAACGACAGGAGAGTTTCAAAGACTCCAGTTCTACACAACCGATAGAGTAGACCAGACCAGTTCTCCCCTGTTGAAGAAAGCATCTGGTGAGACTTCCCAGTGAAAACCAAATAATCCGATCCAATAACATGATCCTCTCATACAACTTGCACGAGAATGCGCTCTACAAACTTACAAACGCGAAAAAAGGTACTAAAAGAACCCTTCCCCTTTCTCGGCAAAAACTGCAAAAATTCCTCTGTACCCCAACTCATCCCGTGCCGTCCATCTCAGCCTGTCGAACAAGATAACCCAGCACCTAGTCCCCAAATTCCACAACTAACCAAAGAACTTCTAAATCGATCCCCTCTCCGAAACAAAGCAATTCTTCCACCTATTCATATCCACCTTGTGGTGAGGAAAAATTCAGGAGAAGTATCAACAAAGGATATAAGTGGTTGTTGAAGAATCACAAGGCGACATCCCTTAACCAATCAACGTACTTGAAACATAAATTTTTGAAACCTAGAATTCGAAACTTGATGATTTTATCCACCAACTGCCAAAAGTAATGTTATGTCCGTCAGGTTTCTTGACTAATTTTTACCGGCGTATTCTTTAGCCTATTAGTTGACATCAGGTTGTTTTCTATGCAAGATGGGAGTTTTGGTGGTATCGGAATTTTTGAAATATTGTATGTCACTGCAGTATATCAGGAGAGTTTTTAAAACTTTGGATTGTAGTTAACTAATAGGGTATCGCTAATCCGTTAAAATATTTATGTATTGATTCGATTTAAAATACCAAAATCATTTGGAATAATGTTCGCTAAAGTCATTGAACGAATATCAAAATGTCGAAGTCTCAGATCCGGCTCAGTCTCGACTCCTGAACGCCATCACGCTCAGCTATCTCGGTTATTATGGAATTATATCGAAGACTGACTCATTCAAGTCGTTCGGCAATCTATAGTTCGTCCCTCCTTCGCTGTGCTTCTTTCGCAGCCTCTTCTGGCTCTTCCCACATCCTCTTCTTTGGGTTTCCTGAATTTGATTCCTCAGTCCGCACTACGTTCTCTTCCAGCTCCTCGGCTTCTGTATCATGAAGGGATTCGTGTTCAACCGAGTCTCCGATAATTTCCTCCTTGATAGGCGCCTGGTAACGCTGGCTTTCATCAATAATATGTTCGACCTCCTCAACCATCGTTGATGCCGCTCTTGCTACCGGTCGTTGATGTCCGTTTTCAACGCTGATTGCTGGAGTGTTCTTGCTATTGAGAACAGCGCTCTCACTGCTAGTTGGGATAACTGAATAAGTTGCAGGCTCACTGGATATGGACATACTGCTTTCAAGAGCCGAGCCACCCTTGGAGCCAATTATTCCAAATATACTAAATAGAGAGTAGAAGATTAACTTCAGTGGCGCGTAAACCAACCACCAAAGTGGTCCATAGAATAACCTCCTAAAAACAAGCCATGCAATTGTACATGCGAGTACATAGAATGCCGTTTCAAGATACCACGTATCACTCTTTTGGCTCCTCAGCAAAGTCCCAAGCAAATTCCGCGAACTCGATAATAGAGAATCTAATGTAGAATATGTTTCATTCAGCTGCGCCAACGCTTCCGTTGATTGTTTCAATGTATCGTTTGCGAACTGTGATTTTTCTAACTCGCCCGCCATCATTTCGTGGGTTCGTCGAAGCGCAAGAGTAACGTCGCTGGCAGCATTTACTGTCTTATCTTCCTTTGAAAGTTCCGACTTTGGTCGCGCGATAGGTCTTTCCATCGAATTAGGGGTTGACCTACCGGAAGAGAGATTTAAGCTTGGCTGAAAGAGATGTTGTCGCTCCCAAACTTGCGCAGCATTGAGCGTCTTTCTGGCTGTCACCTCGGCCTTGCGGAATGCTGAATAGCATCTACAGAGTTCAGCGATCAGTCTGGAGTATGGTATATATAGGAATGAACAAAATATTTGTCTTACGATTCAACTTCTTTGATATTCTTCTCCACTGCTTCATCAAGCACCTTTCTCTGTCTTCCCAACTCACTGTTCGGCCCTCCTGTAGGCATTGACAGAACATCTTCTTGCAATCGCTCAAAATCCTCATCTTGTTCTTTTAACACCTGTGCGATCTCCGCAGAAAGCTCCAGCAATACATTATCGTCATCGCTGTCCAGTGCTATAGAGCCAGGTTCGAACTTAATGGTTGCTAGACGTTCAATCAATTCTCTGGCTTGTCTATTTGATTCCTGTAGAGCCGCAAGGCGTTCAGAAAGCGACTCGAAAGTCATATTGATTTGTTTGAACCTTGGCAGATGTTGTGGTTCGTAAATTCTGCATCGTCATGTCATGAGAGCTGGCTGCTTGTGAGGCTCGGAATTTACCGAGAATTTTATTTTGCGCCTAGCATATTGAGCATCCAGACCACAACTGCACCCCCAGAAACTTCATAGAACATTGAAAGTCTCATGTAAGTTCAGATTGATATGTTTAATCGTTAAATACTAATTATATACTAGGCTTCGGTAGCAAACATGATCACAAGATTCATCACCGAAGTCTCAACAGTCTTCAATCCCTTCTCTCCCAAAGCCAAAACCGCACGGTTATTTCTCTCAGTTCTCCCACCAAATGCACGACAGACCATGAAGATCGATACAAAGATACTACCCAGAGCATCTAAAGAGCGGAGTCTTGTGCGCCTTAAGTTTAGTATGTTTCGTCGGATTCAAATTTTGTTCGCATTTGCAGATTCTAACCCTAATTTACAGAGGATGGAAAAGAGATGAAGTTGGACGCAGAGAAGCTCGGTATTAGAGGTGTATCTGATGAAGTGGATAGGCATTCACGAATTTTGGCAAGGCAGGAGGAATTGACCGGAAACTGATGATATAATGCTAGAATGTATATTTATTGCATTTGGGAGGCGTTTTCAAGGTCGTATGATTAACAATATCATACTTTCAATAAGCATAGAGTGTCTTTTATGTGAACATAATATACGTGTTCTAAGATTTTATACGTCTCTCAATTTATGTCGATATTTCATGAGTTGGACCGCTAAGGCCTACGCAAGGATTGGATCGAAGGAACAATCTACACGTCAGAAAGGTTGAAGATAGTACGGCTTAGCAGGGAGAAATACTGGACAGCTATAAACGCTCAACGGTCCTACGGGTTTCCCATTTTGGGTATAAAGATTACATCAAAAACTAATGCGAAGACAAGCAATGTTCATTTATCAACGCAATGATACGTTCTCCAGCTGCGTTGGCTCGTATGCGGGTCTAAAAGCCCCAATGAATTTTTGAGAAAACCCGACAAATCTTTTGGCGAACAAGGTATAAAAAGAGCTAGAGGTTTTGATAGTATTTCACAGTTGCACGTATTGAATGCCAGAAGTATTATAGATGTGCAAGAAATGCGCTTAGAAACCTTCGTATTGTATCTACAGCCAATAGTGATGGCATATGTGTAGGATCGTTTAACATCTATGGTATTCTGGCGATAACGCCTGCAAATGTATAGCCGTGATTCAAGACATCTGAATTTAAGCGGCAGCACCAGAGATGAAGAACCACTTGTCAATGCTTGGGTCGATAGGAGCTGGGGCAAGGTTCTCGTTAGATGGGATAGGAGGAAGTTGGTTGGCTTCAACACGGCTGGTTGAGTGCTTGACAGTGACGTTGGTGCTATAAATCTGTTAGCTAATAGTCGACACAGCGAAATGATAAAAAACCTACGTTGAAACATCACCTGGGGTGGTCTTGCCAGTGATGAGCTTCTCCCAAGCCTCAGCACACTCACGGACGATATCGGTGGCGTACCTAAAATACATTTAGCTTGCATGTCAAATTTATAATCGTGTGATAACTCTTACTTCTTGTTTTTGCACTCTCCAGTGAAAGCGAATTGGTTCTCTGGCTTTCCATCTGGGATTTTGTAGATTCTGAACCATTCATTTGTAGCTCTCAAGAGACCTGGAAGGTGTCTCTCAACATCCTCAACGTCATTGAGTTTAGGAGCCAATGGGTCGTTGACATCGATGACAATGACCTTCCAGTCGGTCTCCTCCTCATCGAGCAAGGCCATAACACCGAGAACCTTGACTTGCTTAACTTGACCAGGGTATCCGACCAATTCACCGATCTCGCAAACGTCCAATGGATCGTTGTCACCCTTGGCCTTAGTTTCTGGGTGAATAACGTTGGGGTCCTCCCAAGTCTAATATCCAATCAGCTCGTGTCGCAGATAATGTGTATATATTCGAAGTCTTACTTGAGGGAAGGCACCGTAGTTCCAGAGATAACCCTTGTGTGGGAAGCAGTTGCGGACGAAACGAAGCTTGCCCTTCTTGACATCTTGCTTCTGTGGAAACTATTAGCATAAGAATTGAGTTTGATGGTAGGAGGGACATTCGATTGGGTTAAGCATCTAATGAATGGCATGTTAGCTGACAGTGTACAACATGCAGTGATGAGTGAGAAAAACCTCTTCTTTGCTGATCTCCATCTTGCCGTTTGTCCATCTTGGGATCTCAACAACCATGTTCAAGATGGTTTGTTGCTCATTGGCATAAAGGGGGATATCGTGGAATGGAGAAACTGGAACTCCATCCTTTTCGATATAGATACGGTGCTCCAAAGTGTTTGGAGCTCCGATCTTTCTGACAGTATATTTGGAAGCCATTGTTGTATTTGATGGTGTTGTGTTTTCGGAAGATGAATTCGTTGAGAGGTGACGAGATATTTGCACCACTCTTAGCGGTATGGTGGGGTTGTTTTTGTTCGCCAGTTTGGCGTGCGCGGCGGTCACGGCTTTATAACAAGGAAAGCGCAGGGGCAAATGTTTCTTTAATTGGGGAGAAGGGCCGCCGCAGGTATTCGATAGATACGTGAATGATCTGATTTGTTCCGCTCGAGCCTGAATGGGAATTTCTATATTGGGGTGGAATTTCCAAGTTGAATTTGGAATGCCACTAAACTTTAACTTGAACATTCAAATCTCCTGTAAATGTTCCAAAGAGTAGGTGCTTAATACTTTGAATCTACAATCTGCAGTCTGCAATCTGCAATTAGCAATTAACTTCCGTACTACCTAGGTAATAAATTGCGCTATTCAGCAAATATTTTCCGTCGACCGCGGCTTCTATGATTAGCCGCTACCAATGGAACGTGCCTTACCATATTTTCCGAACTTCCGATCCTGCCGTTTCCATGTGGGACTTGGTCTCATCTCTAAAGCAGCAGTGGGATGTGTTGTCCCTATGCTTCTTCAATGCAAACTTCAACAACAACAACAACAACAGCTACATTACATTATATTGGTCCACGCTTCAGGGGGAAAGTACCGGCCCAATCTTTGTACACTTCTCATATCAGATCCCCTTTTTTCTTTGTTCTGTTGATGATTTCGAACAATCAAGTGAAGTCACGTCACAGCTTCTATTCTACACATTTGGATCCGAAGCATACTGACCCCGAGTATCAGTAGTTCAAGGAAGACTCATCAAATACATGATATGGATGCCAATTATATGATACAGTAGCACCATACCATTATTAGACGACAATGCCGCAAGGTCTGAAGATTCTCGAACATAGCATTTGTACAGCGTTCATTTCGCGTTCAAGAGACTGACTACCTACGTATCTAATAAGTAAGGGTTATGCTCGATCTACGAGGAACAATATGATTTTGCAACTGGTTAAAATGAAAAAATAGCAATCTCTCATCATAAAATTAGACCTTCCAGAGTAATCTTTGCTACCAATTCTCTCAAGACACAGTGCGAAATGAATGTCCCTGAAAGATGACAATACACAGAGTTCCTAATTCATTGAGGTTCAATATTTTCGCTTACCCGGTCTATACATAAAAGAAGAAAAAAAGAGGCCAAAATTGAACATCCCCATGAATTCCATAATAAATCAACCAAATAAAGTTATATAGATTAATAGAACTAGATAAACTCTTGGGCAGCCTTCAGTTATAGCATTGTTCACACCTTTAATTCTTTGAATCGTGAGGTTCTAATAGTTTGAAAGATCGCAATATATGACAACGATTCAAGACTCTACACCAGGACAAAACATCTAGAAGTAAAGAGAACATTGAACTGACATCCCATCTAACAAGTTGCTAATATCGAGACGCCAAGAGATCGAGAAAGCTTAGGGAAAGTAACCTATAAACCCTTGATAACGCCGTAATAAAGTACATATAATCATCATCTGTTGCTTAGCAACTCTATCTATTTATACCCATCGTAATAAATAATTCAAACTCTCTCTTCTACCAACCCTCAACGATCTTAACCTTAACATATAAACCCTTTGATGGCTTCGCAGTCACTCCTCCTTTAATGTCTAGATTCTTCTCATCCATCATCTTCTTATCTTTCAACTCAAATTCAAACCTTCCAATCCACGTCGCCAACAAAATTGCAAATTCCGCCTTCGCAAACTGTTGACCAATACAACTTCTTGGTCCATGCAAGAAAGTAAGGAATGCATAATTGCTTGAGCTTCCTCCGCCCGTATTATGCGACTCGCCATTCTCAGCCATCCATCGATCAGGGTCGAACTTTCGAGCAGAGGAACCCCACATCTTTTCGTCCTTGTTGATGGCCCATGGAATCAACATCACACGTGTCCCCTTCGGTATGTGCTGACCGGAAATAGTCGTATCAACGGCGGCTTCACGAAGGGTTAGAGGAACAGGTGGAAAGTAGCGGAGACTTTCGTTACAGACAGCATTTAAATATGGCATGTAATCGATATCTTGACTTGTGACACTGGCGTCTGAGTCTGGACTGGGGAGTTTTGCCCGGACTTCCTCTCGAAGACGAGATTGCACTTCTGGGTAGGCGCAAAGTAGATAGATGGCCCAAGCCATTGAACTTGCAGTCGTCTCGTGGCCAGCTGCTAGGAAAGTCATGAGTTGATCGATGAGATTCTCATCGGGAAAGCCTCCACTCTCCAGTGCCACACTCAGGATATCCACATCGGTCAACTCCTTCTTTTCTAGCTTCGATTTCTTCTCATGGATGAGATCTCTACAAACGGATCTGATTGTTTCTGCAGCTTCCTCGATTTCCCCATTTCTCTTGATAGGTATTCTTTTTACGAACCATCCTGGTAAGAAAAGCTGGAGAAACCCAAGAATTTGTGCAGAGCGTGTTGGTTTAAACACAGTCCTATATGTTCGATTTAGTAGTGTGTCGGGGTCCTGAATGGCTCCAAAATCCTTGCCCAGGCCAGCTGCTCCGATTATGTCCAGTGTTATTCTACTTGCCCATTGCATAGCTTCCACAATCGCTACACCTTTCTCTGGCTGAGCAAAACTTCCGTCATTTCCATCTTTTTCTTCGGCTACGTCATTGGGGATATCGCCACGTTCTTTCGCCTTGACTTCTTTGGTCATGGCTTCCAACCCTTCACAAGATTTATCCCAGAAAACGGAATATAAATTCTTAACATGTCGAAACGCAAACGCGGGCATTAGATTTTTTCTCTGTATTTTGTGTTCATCTCCCTCTGCCAAGAGAACACCAATTCCAAGGAGACGTCCAATTCCGATACGAAGAGTAGAAGGTTTAACGAAATCGTAATTTTTGATGGTAAGAACTTCACTGAGTGCTTTGGCATTTGTGACCATGACTCGCTCCGAGTTTAACATCCCTAAATATCTTATGATACCATCATTTGGAACATCTTGTATCCTATTGCTCAGTTAGCTACATATAGAGATATATAGAGTATCAGATCTCACCAGTCAAGCATAGGCTGACCAGTTGGCTCTCCAGAAATCCTCTTCCATTGGCCATTCCACCAACTACCCCCTTTCGGAGAGGGTAAATGTCTCAGGGGTGAAAAATGGTAAGGATACAAGATCACTCTCCAGATCGCAAAACCTATAAACTGTAACAAGTATAGTTGTACAAATGTTCCCAAGTAGCTCGGCTGGGAGGATAATAATGTATCTGGTTTGTAAGAAACAAGTGCGTAGGAAAGGGTCGTAGGTAAGACCAGCAGTCTTTTAAAAGGAATTGAAGACATGGAGGCGAAAGTCTATAACTATCTCGAAGGGGAGAGATATGTTGGCAGAGTACCAAGTACTTATGTAGCGGGGTCGGATCTATAAATGTGCCGCCTCCGCAGGTCAATTTCCTTCGCAAGCTGAGGTTTCAATGGAAGTAAGAAAGTGGCTTCAAAATGAATGTACAAGTATGATAATTTGCCACGGAAGAATTTACTATACAGGTAAGAGAGGTTAACGAAATATAAAAGCACCTAGTACATCTGCTTCGTCGCAAGTTTCAAATGTCGTGGTGATTTCATGTAACTTAGATCCGGGCACAAACAAGTTTATCCCTTGTCACTTGTGAAAAGAGGCTTAAATGGCTGTATAGTTGTAATTATGATATAGAAGGAGAAAGATAAAATCATTTCTACAGATATGTTTTCTCAAGTATCAACTCAAAATGATAGAGAAAAATGGTAATTGTAATCGTAATTGATTTCAAAGAACTCGAGACGAAGTTCCAGTCCATGATACCTCAACTTATTGCATACCTTATTCAGACAGTATTCCGACAAGGATTTTGTAGATCCTGCGTTGAGGATGTGTGAAGGGACCACTATTTTTTGAATTGACCCGTAAATTTTATACGGAGTAGCCAATTGATAGCCAGTCTCGAGCCAGTGATTACTACTCTGTACAATACTAAGAGCTTGAATCTGGCCTGACAGCAAGAATTTGGCTTTCCTACCACGTTGGCGGAAACGAAATAGATCTCCACCAAAATACAAGCCTTTTTCGAGCCTCTGTTGAGTTACATTTCGGAAAGTGTTTGGTACCCGGACCCCGCTTCTTTGTCGGCCACATAAGATACAAACGGGTAACTTGTTGTCCCGAGTGAGGAATTGTGTGTAGATAAATTGATGAAAGATATTCCGCGTTGAGTATGATCGTTGCAAATCAGTCAGTCGGTCATCACTTGATGAATAATTGATTCTGTCTAGAGTGTCTGTTATTTCGAGGCCCAACTTTGGAACCAGGCATTGCCAAAAACAATATACCGTCTTAACTCGACAAACTCGGAATCTATCTAACGGTACCGCAAATCTGACAGTCGTATGCTTCAAATGAATACTTTTATAGATTACGTGAGATAAAGTATTAGTTTAGACAATCATGTGAAATATACATATCGAAATTAATAACATAGACAATTAGGATAGACATAAGCAGTAGTATAGACATTGACAATTTTATTAATGCGAGCGTCTCAGGCTCTCTCGGGAGAGAGCCTCGCTAGCAAGATTGTAGATACTAGATACTGATATAAAGATAACCAGCGGTGATATTGATTTTCATTCTCATATTGATATATACTGGCATTATCACAAATATTGTTATTGATATGAATGTTGCAATTCACCTGGACGGTTGATACATTGGCAAACCCCACATTTACACCATCACATATGTCGCATGTCAATCAGATAGGTAGTGGGGAATCATTAAATTTTCATAATCATAAACATCTAGCTGTGCGTAGGCATTGAAACATCAGCAGACTTAGAAATTGCATCCTCGCTCCTCCACAAACTGGTTACGGTCTTTTGCTGCGTGTAGAACTGTAGTCCTGGCTTGCCATAAAATGTATTTGCACCACCTCCAGCAACACTCTTCTTGTTTCCGGTGAAGGAGAAGAATGGAAGAGGGACAGGGATTGGTACGTTGATTCCCTGCTGTCCTGCCTCGATGTTCTTTTGGAACGCTGTTGCTGTGGCTCCAGATCGTGTGAAGATAGCTGCACCATTGCCGTATTCATTGGCGTTGATGAGATCGATGGCTTCGTTAAGAGTGTCCACATTCAAGCATACTAATACTGGGCCAAAAATTTCTTCCGTGTAGCACTTCATATGAGGTTTGACGTTGGTGATGATGGTAGGGCCAACCCAGTTTCCGTTGGGATATTTATCAGGTTTATAACCTCTACCATCCAACAAGATTGTTGCCCCTTCCTCTTCTGCGCTTGCAATCAAATCTTCGATTCTTTGCTTGCTCTGTGGAGAGATGACTGGACCAAGATCCGCCCCCTTTTCAAATCCACCGTTCACGTTTAATGATTTGGCACTTTCGGCTAGTTCAGATAACCATTCCTTAGTTTCTCCAACCATGACTAAGGTACTCAAAGCCATACATCTTTGGCCAGCTGCTCCAAAAGCTGCTCCGACAATTGAATTAAGGGCATGTTGCTTGTTCGCGTCGGGTAAAACCGCACAGTGGTTCTTGGCACCCAAGTTTGCTTGCACGCGCTTGCCATTAGCAGAACCTCGGGTAAAAATATATTCTCCAGCACGATTGCTTCCAACAAAACTTATGGCTTTAATGGCCGGTTCATCGATAATAAAGTCAACTGTTTTCGATGCACCATGGACAATATTGAGTACTCCGTCGGGGAACCCAGCCTTTTGGGCAAGTTCGGCAAGAATCATTGCCGCACCAGGATCTCGCTCGGAAGGCTTAACGATAAGACAATTTCCGGTTGCACACGCAATTGGAATAGACCATAATGGAATCATTGCAGGAAAGTCTATTAGACGTTAGTAGGATCTAAACCTCAAAATTGCTCTAAACTTACTGAATGGGCAAATGGCAGCTACAACTCCTAATGGCTCCCTGTAACTTCTGGTCTCCATATCTTTTGCTACCTCTATGACCTCACCCATCATTTGTTGGGGAATGGCACATGCGGTCTCGGCGACTTGCAATCCACGAAGAACGTCTCCCTTTGCATCTGCCCGCACGTCAGTCTTATGTTAAAGGTATACCATTGGGAACATACCAGCAAAAGTTTTACCCTGCTCCAATGTGATACTGGCAGCCAACCTATCCCAATTTTCCCGTACTAGCTGTGTGAATTTAAACATAATTTGTTGTCTTGCCATTATGCTGGTATTTTTCCACCCTGGGAATGCTTTCACCGCACTATCAACTGCAGCTTTGAGCTCAGCATCTGTGCTTTGTGGTACTCTTGTTACGAGATTGTTCGTTGCTGGGTCGTGTAAATCGATGAATTGTGTAGATTCGGATTTGAGGAATTTGTTGTCGACAAAGTAAGGAGTATCCTGCACATCTTGGATTTTCTCGTGAGTTGTAGGATAATTGTCGGCATTGAATGCTAATGCTGCAGCAGGTTTGAGATGTTGAGCTGTGGCATGGAGTCTGCGAGTAGCAATTTTGGAGGTTTCAGAGAAGGATGGCATATTGAATGCTACTCTGGGTCGTACTGCAGAGGAGGTATGTCGAACCGTGGCAGTTGAAATACCTTTGGTTAAAGTTCGACGCATTTTTGCTCACAAAGTTTGTTTAAAATGATATTTGAAGAGAACTCAATTGTATCCCTCCAAAGTATCGTGAATCGTCACATCAAGAACAAGCGCAGCTACTTGTAGTATTCGGGTGAGTGGGTTGCAAACTGGGGTTCCGAGCTCTTAGTCGCGGCTTAAGATAGCCGGATGCGGAGAAATTGGTTAGACTTTCCTATCTTGGCTCGCCGTGATCAAATCCAAGGTGTATCAAAATATTTTGTACGTAACTCTCAAAGATTCGAGGGTAATAATTGATATCCACGGACGTGAGAGATATGAGAGATATGAGACACCGGAATATTGATAGTCATATATTATTATCTAAGTTCTTTGTTGAGAATATCGAAGATTACCATTACTATTACTGACTTGATAAGGGGATTTGCGCCTAAGCGAAACTTGGGGCCCTACCTCGCGCCAGCAGGGCGAAACCTCCGGGACAACAGTAAAGATTTACTTCTATATTCGATAAAAAATTAGACAACGAATATTTCGAATTCATATTAAGATGATGTTATCGAGGAGCCTTTAATTTATTTGAGATTTATACATTTTCTTATATACTTAATTCACTATCCAAAAGTCCGCGTTTTCATTATATAGTTGTATTCGAGTGATTTGGTGTACTGTTACTTTTGTGAATCCTCAAAGCTCCAACTGTATAACATAACAAGTGATGTTATTCTGATATTCCCATCTTCTGAATATGAATGATATGTTTAGTATGATGTCGTTTTCGGCATTGGGATATCAATCAATCTTAAGTCGGGTGAGAGGATTGCGAGGAGAATCGGACTAGATAATTGGATTCTGATCGTAGAGTGGTGTGAGCCAAGACCATATCATAAACTCGACAGAAATGAGTTTATCAGGAGACATTCCGCTTCGGTATATTATCTTGTGTTGGGTAGTAAGGGATCTCGAGATATTGCTTTTAGGTAGGAATCTCTTCATCTTCTATTCTATGTATCGACCTTCTGAATATCCTACTGGCAAAGTCATATCTCAAAATATGAGTGGGTCTAGGATGATCTGACATCTTCGGCGTACCATTCTTGGATCTTGCGTTCTCGGAATCAGACAGCGATCAACACCATCTATTCGTGAACTGAGAATCAATACTGGCCATTCCTACATGGTTGAGGAAGACACCGATGCGTATAAAGACGGCATGTTAGTCATTTGCGTCCAGGTTTGCATGAAGTCAATTCCACCAGAATGCCACTCGCATCTGGGAGTCATTGGTTCAATCGCTGTGTGGTTGCTTCTTTTGTACTAGAAGACCTTGCGAAGGAGCTGTGAAAACAAGAAATCCTCCATGGGTTATTAGAGATTTGAATCAACCTGATAGATTTCTTGCTTGAGATGGTTTTAAGGCCCATTAATCGATGGTCAGTCACCAGTGGGTGAGAGTTCAACGTAAATAAATAAGGATACGTATATCATTATGGAAGAGAAGATAGATGCATGGCTAGTGGTCCTGACCAGAGCCCGAGAGAGAACTTGGAGTCAACTGTGGTTTGGGCCATTATGTTGAGTCTATACCCTTAGATGATTTCCGACGCCTAACACCGTGTGATTGAAGAGCTACTAGGCAAGTTATAAGACCATGCATTCTAGCATAGGATTGACGGAAGGTAGGAGCTGTGGAAGAGTGCTTTTAAGAAATTACATGGAGGGTGGAAGCCCTCAAATCACTATGCCTAGCACATATTTGAAATTTAATACGTTGTTCTTTTCGCACTTTGTGATTCACAACAGTAAACTAGGAAAGGTCTCGGGTTTGATTCCAAGCTCAATTTTATAGTCATCCCGGAGTAGTGGAGGAGTGTGTCTGGTACAGCTTCAGTACATTTGAGCTTGCTTAATAAGAATTGTAACCCATACCCATCCAAGATCCAATCCCCCCAAAACGTAACAAACCACGACAATACTCAAATCTGTGGTAGTGAACGCAACAAAAATGGTAAAAATGGCCAAAAAATGTTGCAAAGCAGCAAAAAGAGTGGAGGACTTGGGAATCGAACCCAAGACCTTTCCTAGTCTACTGTTGTGAATCACAAAGTGCGAAAGGAATGTTATACCCCTAAACCAGACCCCCATATTATTGTTGGAGAATGCATCACTTTCATAGTATATATAGCAATTACATTGCGCTTGGTGGATCAGTAAGAGAGTTTTGTGCACAGACCGTTAATACCGGGAAGCGTGAAAGAAGAAAGAAATGTTTTAAGGCTCCACCTTCTGCTCTCTTATCTTAGCGCCTTCTTGCTATCATTGAATTTCTCCAAGCTCCCTAATTTTTTCTACAGCCAATATATGAAGATATATCAGATACCTATTCATTGCCAGTGATTCTAGGAGTATTTCCTTGAATCTAGGTTCTACCTACCATAGATATGTCCTCGGCTTCAGAATACACAAGGTTACACATAACCCCACTCAATCCCAACCTCCTCACTACTATAATACCTCCGTCAATTCTCCCTAATGCGAAGAACATTTCCTACCACACCCTCGAAACTTTCCAGGACAGACCTTACGGCTTTGTTGACCTACCTATTATGGATGCCGAAAAGTTAAAAAAGAAGCTTCATGGCTCTATATTAAAAGGTTCGAAAATCCGTATTGAAACAGCTCGACCAGCGAAAGATCTAAGCCCAGTAAATGAGCCAGAACCAGCGCCCAAGAGGCAAAGAGAAAAGAAGGATCCAAGCAAAAAGCGCAAACGAGGAGAGGAAACTATACCTGCTGTAGTAATTGGAGATAGGAAAGTTAAGAGAGGCTGGACTACAACTGCCACGGATATAGGCAAGGCAAAGAGGGAATCAAAGGAACTTAAGAATGTTGTTAAGTCAAAATATACTACAAATGAGGAGTGTTTGTTCAAGACAATCTTACCGCCAAATGTTGCTGCACACACGAAGGCTACGAGCGGTGAGAAATCGAGTAGGAGGAGTAAGAAGGGTAGAGGTACTGTTGTGCATGAGTTTGCTAAAAGCACAAAATATGCTACCTTCTTGAGAAGTAATACTGAGGGTACAAAATCGAAGCCTGCGGTAGAGTTTGTGGATGGAAAAGGATGGGTAGACGAAGACGGTAATGTGGTAGAAGAAGTGGTGAAAAAGGTACGGAAGAGTCAGAAACCACCCAAGGTTGAGGAGCTCGTTCAGGAAAAAGCAATGGGCAAAGATAGCGGCAGTAGTTCGGACCAGGAAAAGTCCTCAGGAGGAGATTCTTCATCTGATGAATCTGATTTTGAGGATCGAGCGATGAAGAAAGTGAGGCAGGCAGCAGAAGTCGAGAGCAGCAGCTCATCAGACTCGGAGAGTTCTGCCGACGAAGACGAGTATATAAAGCCACAATTGAAATCCGAGGATATTGTGATGACAGAAGCGGCCAAGGAAGCCCTGGAGGTTCCAATCGAAGCAGAGAAGCTTTCGGGTGAAGAGAGCTCATCAGAGGAGGAAGTGGAACATATCAATTCGAGCCAGCCAAAAGTCTCCAAAGCTGAAGCTGAATCGGAAGACGATGCATCATCATCAGGCTCTGACACATCGTCAGATTCCGAGTCATTGGATTCCTCTGATAGTGACTCTGGGGATGAAGATGCATCATCTGTCGTAGCCTCCTCTGAGCATCTCTCCACATCCACACCATCGGCAATGCCACCGCCAACCTCGACCATGACCCCCGAAACAAAAACAGCCCGACCTCAGTCATCCTCTGGTCTAAGTATTACGATACCCTCTCCCGTCGTCCATTCAACACCCATCCCCACAGAGGTACATCCTCTCGAAGCTCTTTACAAACGTTCTAAACCTAATCCTGACTCCAATTCCGATGAGCCCAAACCTGAAACCAAGTCGACCTCCTTTAGTTTCTTCGGCGCTGATGATGAAGACTCCGATATTGGCGAGGAACCCAATCAAATCCCTTTAACACCTTTCACCCAACGCGATTTCGAATCTCGAGGCTTGAGAAGCTCAGCACCGACACCTGATACTGCTTACGCCAACAAGAGATTTGTATGGCCTGGGGTTAACGAGTATGATGATGATAATAACGAAGGGAATTCTCCAACGCCGAAAGAGTCTATGGGTGGGAAGATCATATTCAAGGAGAAAGAATCAGAGGAGACGCCTGAAAGTGATTTTCAGAAATGGTTTTATGAGCACAGAGGAGAGAATACGAGAGGGTGGAAGAAACGGAGAAAGGCTGTTGCAAAAGAGCAAAGGCATAGAGAGAACAAGAAGAGGAGTCGTGCTTAATTTTCTATTACCCTGTATTTAGTCTGGATTAATCTCTTTTGTCAAATACCTATGTAATCAACTGTTGGCCTTTCAGTCTCTTGTCTTGTCAATTTCCAGATAGCTCTTTCACATAATCGCACAGCTGAATCATCACCATTATCATTCATATTAAACGTCACAGCCAGTCAAAAGCATTAATGTGATCATATCATCTCTCAAAACATAGCACAGCACAGCACAGCACAGCAAAATGGCGGAAACTCAAAGGCGATTTCAATTCTCTCAGTCTAACTAACGTTGAACCGGCAACCACGAAAAGAGATTCCTCAAAATAGCTGAACCTCCCTTGCCACAGAGGCTCAACCATCTTTCGATCCTTCGGTTTCCATTTTGTATTTTCTTCAATTTCACTAACTCGCTCGCTCCCGCATAAACGCATAACTAAACCTCAAAACTGAGATGAACACTCATGTTGCTGCCAATGAACTGCCGCCAAATTATATGAGATCACTTTTCGTTCGTTCCTTCCTTCCTTTTAGATACCGTTCACCTTTTTAGGCGGTGCAGTGAATACGTGCACCATTTCCAATCAGTAAGGACTGTTGTACAAGCTGAAAACAAACTCTAGCTTTTTGTAATGGGTAAAAAAATCGCTGTATCTTCGTGTCTTTCGAGAATTGCGGCATCACATCGTCTCAAAGCGCGGAGACAGACGTGTACCAAATTGAATAGAATTATTTCGCCAAGAGCATAAAGATCAGGTGGTGTAGTTTTTGCAAAGCGCCGCTGTATCTTGGACCTTGTGGAAATGTGCAGACCGCAACGTATAGTACGCAAGGTATGGCCACTTCGACAAGATTTAAGATCAGGAAAGTTCCATATGAGTGTGGTTCCGGGCTCCTGATCGATCTAGGAATCGTGTTCCGAGTCCAGGGTTTCGTGATAATAAACCGTAAGAAAAACCGTATGTATCGTAAGTATGTGCCGTGTCACATTGTGTACATTATTAAGTGACGGGATCGTAAGAGTGCGTAGTAGAATGGGTGAACTTAAGATCACTCCCATATCCGTGTCGTAATTTTCGTAAAAAGGAAAACAGAAAGAGAAATCCTGGTGCATAATCCCCAAATATAAGAAAAAGTCGCAAATGGTATGTTGTAATCGTACAGGGTATTGGGTATTCAAAGAATGACCGTTCATTTGTCCAAAGTAAAATCATCCTCTGTCTTTCATCGAGACCTTTCCAAAGGGTGAAGATGAAATATGAAGATGAAAAGCTTGGAGCTCGAACGTAATGGGTGATAGTAATATGAGAAAAGAAATAAAAGCAAGTGTAACTTTTGACCAGTACTTCTAGCTTTATCGAGGGATAGAAGTAGGTTGAATTATGATTTGAATTTGAAATCGTAGGATTAATGTTGGCGCCTGGATGGTATCCGGTAGCTTTCAACTTCGAAAAGAAGAATGATCAGAGAGTATTAATCGAAGGCACGACCTTTACCCTTGCCACTACCAGTGTAGTATGTAGCAGGTAATGTTTCCACATTGCCCTGATTGTTGTCGCCATCATTCATGCTATCGCGATAGGGATTTCTGGACGGAAATGTAGAATCAGCTACATCGATATTATCCAGTGCTGAACCTTCCTCGGTATCCATTCTTGAAGCCAAACCGCCAATATCAAAATATGCTACATCTCCATTATCAGTTGCTTCTGGTCGTTGCTGGCGCTCATTGCTGCCACTATTGCTAGCTGTAGCAAAATCAGCTTCAGAATTCTCATCTCGTGATCCATACTGCTTGAGCTTCCCATCTACGATGCGTTTATGGCAGATTTTGTGGGGTCTTTCACCGAGATCAGGTGGTGGAGGAACTTGCTGTCCCAATGCAATTTGCGCACTTTGGTGACTGAGACTCTTTTCCAACTTCTCCAAAGGACCTTCGGTTTCGACACGCTTAAGGGTGGGTGGAATTGCCATGTCCAAGTCAATCCTTGAGCTAACATTTGATGGGATAGTGCTCATAGGTACGAATGTACCGGCACCTTGGTATTGCAGATCGTTTGGAGTGTGCCGGAGAGGATGTGTAGATGGCATGTACGAATACATGGACGTTTGTGATGGTGCTGGGGACTCAAGCGTGCTTCGATATCCGTTCCAGATGTCGGTGATGTCAAGCGAGGTCTGCAAGAAATAAAAGTTAGTACAAGTTTTTGAAAATTAGACCGAGATTATTCAGAGTTGATAGCTTGACAAAACTATGTTTGATTGAAATAACCTGTACTTACTTCTGGAGCTGGGCTTTCTCCCATGAGGGTTCTCATTGCTAAATCTCGATGGGTTGCAGCTGCTACTAGACTATCCCTACTTCTGACTGATGTTCGTGCTGACATTCCAGTAGGGGTGAAAGGGGCATCTGGCGTAGGGACATTGACAGGGCGAGATCCACTTGGTTTGCTGGGAGTATGATGGATTGCGGAGAAATAATCGGCTTGTCGAGAGAAGCCCGGGCTCAGTATAGCCTGTGGCAAGGGAGTCAGAGGTGAATCTGCAACTGCCGGAGTGTAGTTGTAATTTTCAACGTGGCCATTGATCATCCTGGGAGACCGGTAGTCTGGTCCGCCTCTAGCTCCATACAGCGGAACTTGCTCAAAGCCATGGTTGGTGTTTGGGAGTTGCCGAAACGTGTCCGCATCAGGTCTCATAACCTCAGTATATGAGTTCTGAACGGTCCGAGGTGTGGCGAAGGAGGGGAATGCACCTTGCCGAGGGGTATGAGCAATTGGGACCATTTCGAAAGATTGTGGGCCAGGAATTCCACTCTCCAGATCGCCACGACTTCTAAGGTTGCTGTCTGCAATATCTCGACTTCCGTTGGGTCGTCTGACACTGACCTGAGGATTATGAGCAACTCCACGTATCAGCATAACTACGAATGTTGAAGCTCCGACGCATAGAAGGAGAACACTGAGGACAAGCCACCAGATGACTGGAACGCTGATGTTGAAAGGGCCTGATTTATCGTTTGTGTTCTTTATCGCAATGATGACTCCAACGCAAACTGCTGTAGATAGTATGCCAAATTGTGCTACTCCAACCGCAACCCAGCAACTGGATTTCAGGTTACTAAAAAATCCGGTGCTCCCTTTGTTATTATGTGGCAGCGAGCGCCGTACTAAGTGCGGCTCTGCTAGACGCCGCTCCAACGCCAATCTTTCGTCCTGTTTCCTTGCAGCAAACTGAGCTCTTGCCTCAGCTGTCACTCTGATCGGAAGGGGGGGTCGCGGGGTTGGTCGTGGTGGTAGCTCAGTCGGGAAACTAGTTGATTTAGCGACTTTAGGAGGAGAGGGGGTGGCTCGTTTTCCATTATAAGTAAAAAGGAAAAGTCCCATATGCATATCGCTTAAGCCCGAGTAAAGTTCATCCTCAGAGACCGCAGAAACCGCTGTGGAGTTGGGTGAGAATTTGCTTCTCTTAGACTTCTTATCTTTGCCCTTTTTCGAACTCGTGTCTTTAGGACTAGTGAGAGCCCCTAGTTGATCCAAGTTCTCTGGAATAGCTTTACCACCGTACAGTATTGTATTTTTAAAGGACGGTGTACTCGATGCCTCAAAGACTGGGGCAGTATTATCACCAGAACCTTTGGCAATCAAAGTCGGGTTCTGATCATGATCATATGATCGCTGGATAGCAGAAGATCGATTCTCTTTTGCAGTATGGAGTCCATCGTCATAAGTGCTCTCCATGCCAAATGAATCCATATCATTGGTATATGCGCTTAAGCCACGTGAATGACTGTCTGGTAATTGATTACGAGTGATTCCATATAACCGTGGCGCAAACGCAGCGGTATCTTGGCTACGAGTCAAGGAAGGCAAACTCTTCACCATTTGATAGTTCTCCTCCAGACTTCCTTGTCCATCTTTATCCTTGGATGGAATGAGGTACTCAGATAAGTCTGCATTTGACAAGCTCTGGTTACCTTGCGTCAACTCCTTTTCCTTGAATACATTTAATCCTTTAGAAAACGCTCCCCGAGCCATGATTATCGACCTGCTGTTGGACTTGAGAGGTATTAGCAAACTTGAATTTCAAGTTCTATGGTAGATATTGTAAAGTGATGACCTACTCTTACTGTGCGCGAAGAGGATGCAACCCTTGCTTTAGGGTTCTGAGGATGCACATTGGAGGATTGCAGAGGAATCGATGGTAAATGATTTGAATCACTGAAGGGATTACATCTTGCGTTTAATTTACTAGCTTTCGGTCTGCCAGTCGCATGTTGTGGTGCCCGGTCTCCTTTGTTATTTCGATCCATTTCTATATTGTGCGCGTTGTTATCTTATTAATAGAGCTTTCTTGAGAGGCAAAGCGTAAATCTTGATAAGTATTCGTCATAAAACAACTGGTACTGGTGAAAGTCGTGGAGGATATAATCGCGTCTGCGACTATGAGGATAGAGGCAGAAGGAGAATGAGGGAGTACCGCCTGTTGTAATTCTTTTTGGGGGGAAGCAAAAAAGAAAGCCGATGAAGGCCAATTTAGCAATTTTATCAGTTACTTAGAAAATCTTCATTGAAGAATTGGACAAAAGTTATGCAATCAGCAATAATTTGCTGTTGTGGAGCAGTGGTGGTGGTGTTTTCGAAGATGATAGAATATAGAAATCAAGGGCTTTGTGAGATCCGAGGCCGAACAGTTGCAAATGGCAAGCAAGAAAGGTGGGTCCGCTCAAAATACAGAAAGAATATCAAATATTTCTTTCAGACGAGTGTCTGGGCGGTGAATGACTTCGAGTGAAGTACTATTGTGATCAGGTGGGGATGGAAAGGGAGTGAATTTTGGGAATTGTGATTGTGCAAGGAATGGGGAGGCTAGCTTTAGTCCATCACAATGGCAGCAAGTGGGCAAAGAGACAGCAAGCAGGGTGTGCAAGAAAATGAACCTCGCTGTTGTTGTTATTGATGCGACTGAAACTAGTCAATCAGGAGGACCTGTTGTTAGATCAACTTCGGATCTAACAACTTCGGATATTGCCGGTTGCTACCACTAATCCTTCTGTTGAAATCTTGATCCCGAGCTTCATACTATCAATTATTTCCCTCAATATGATAAGTATTTCTCAAAGACTTTAAAAAGAAAGATCTATATTGTTCATTATCGTCATTCCGCCCTTTATTTACCTTTTGAAGATGTTTATACTCATATGCCTCTCAATCTGAAACAGTGAGGCTATCTGACAAGGCTGGCCAACTCAACTTGAACGGCAAGACTGTAAAGCACAAGTCTTATTCAAAGAATACAAGTGGAATGTCTAATATCTGCCATTTTACTCCTTATGTACAATACAATACAAAACGCACCAGACTGCAGAAGTGGAGTCTATATTAAGGTTAAGCAACAATACCCAATCCAAACAACTATACCTTCTACACATTTGGTGATAACAAATCATACTTGACACATCTTTCAACCTACATTGGATTGTCAGCATTTGAACATCTATCGCTAATTTTCCGTGCTAGATTAAAGGGGTCGGTCGCAAGTGGGTGTAAAAGGGGCTCGGGCTTGGGCTCGGAATGCCAAGACATACAAAATGAAAACTTCAAGTGGATAGGGAGAGGTGGAAAAAGAGAGTCAATTTCATGGGGCAAGGTATGTCCGAGTCTATCCAAGCACAGCCTAAATGATGGTGCGCTGCAAACCAGTTTGTTCCAGAAGGCATAGACTAGCCAAGCTAACCTGGCACGTTGACAAATTGCTACCAGCCCGCCACCAGAGGCAGATACAAAGAACATGATTGTTGCTGCCAAACGTTTGACCAGAATAGAAGGCAACAGTGATACATAGGAATGTAGTGCAGGAGTGGCGATGAAGACTGCAACAGCAGATAAAGAGATGGAAGTAAAGAAAGGGCGGAACATACATCTTCAATGGAAGCCTGCAAGAACTTTCTAGCTTCCAAACCTGCCCATACCTTCAGCATGGAGAAATCACCTTGGCGTAGCATTCCACCTCCACTCTGTGCTCCCAATTCTCGTAGAATAGGCAGTGCAGAGGAGAGCAAGTCGATATCAGGGTTGAGACTTCTGCCAATACCCTCTAGCAACAGAATGCTGATGACCACGTTGACAAAATCCCCCTCCATCCTAACATGATGAGTTCGGACCATGGAGAGAACCTCATTTAGTATATCCCCTATCTTCATGTTGCCCAGTGCTAATGTGCGACTCTTGACTCCTAGGACAAGATGTTGCATTTTCAAAGAATAAATCTCTTCATCAATGACTGCATCAGGCTGGCGACATCTTTGACACATCAAATGACCTGCTTTATAACCATCAAACTCAGCCACAGCTTTGAAGAGATCAAGAAAGTTTCTTCGATTGGTTGCATTCAGTTCTGTGACCAGTCCTGTGTCAATGAAGATCAATTGGGGCCTGAATCCTTCTTTATCAATTTTTGAAAGTTCTGCTTGCCATGCCTGAGGATCCTTTCTATGGCGATATGGCTGAAGTCTTGCCAATACTTGTTCAGTGACATCTGGTTGGGACTGAGGATCTTCGTCTTTATGTTTACTGAAAGGTAGGTTGGGCTTCTCAGATTGGTAAAAGCGGACCATAATATTACCTGGATGAAGGTCTGCATGAATGAAATTGTCAATTAGCAACATGCGTAAGAATGCATCAAGCCCTTCATCCGCAATATCTTGTTGGAATACGCCGCCACCATTTTCCATGAAGTCAGATAACGGTATACCCTGTGCAAATTCCTCCACCAATACTTGTCTTGTGGTGAATTGAGTATATGGAAATGGAAACCATGCTGTTGTCCTTGGTTTGAAATTCTTCCTGAAGATTGACAAATTTGCAGCTTCAATTCGAAGATCAAGTTGCAATCTCATCATTTGTCCAAATTGTTCAACTTCATCTGGAAATGACAGCCATTCAAATGTGGGAATCAGATTTATTACTGAAGCAAATACCCACATGATCCGTAGATCTCGTCTAACAACTCTTTCTACCCCTGGATGAAGAACTTTAATTGCAACATAACTCGATGGGACTCTTTGTGGTGTGCTCTTAATAAGCGTGTCGACATTTTTACGCACATTTCCTCGTATGTTTGTGGGCTCTTGTAGATCTGGATCTCCTGGTGTTGCCAAATCGGGTTTCAGCTTGGCCTTGTAAACTTGTGCTATAGCTCCCACCCCCAAAGGCTGTTCCTGAAACTCCTCAAATATATCGTCAAAGGGTCGCCCATCAAATGCTCTACTTATAATCCTTTTGGTGGCTTGTAACGAGTGCGCGGGTGCATTGGAATGGAGTTGTGACATGATCTCGCACATTTGCGAAGGGAAGATATCTGATCTAGAGGCAGCCCATTGCCCAAGCTAGAAAGTCAGCACAGCAAGGTACAACAAGAATTAGATGCCGCACCTTAATAAATGCAGGCCCAGCTCGTTCCATAGCCTTAACTAAGAACCTGTACCACCATAGAGTACCCATCCGCTCATTGTCTCGCGCTATATCCCTCGGCCCAAAATATGCAGCGGGTATAGTAACAAGAACTGGAACGAATATAACCACAAGGTGCAGGAAGCGTATGCTTGTGCAAAGGGGCTCCCATAGATAGGCGTCTAGGAAATAGACTATACTATCTTTTACTCGTTGAAGCCCATGAACATCATCGCCCACTTTCTTGCTAATTTCCTCCCTCGATGCCTCTAGCATTCGACCTTCTGCAGTCATCTCAGTTCCGCCATTATCTTTTTCTGATAGTCGAACAAATACCGTAGGGCTCAGGCCTGCTGCGGCGGCGAGGATCAGCCCTTTAGTCTGCGGCGGCGATTTGAATTGCCAATTTCCTCGTCTTCTCCAACCCCCTTCTCCTCCACCTCCACGGCCATTTCTATATGATTGTCTTGTTGCTGATTGAATATTCCGACATTGGATCGAGGTTCGTATTCTGGGAAGGGTCTGACGAAGACATGTTCGACCTGTGGCCAAAAACATCCTTATCTTCCTTCGTGTGAAGATTGGTTTGTTCCCGTAATTGAGTACTATCGAGGCTCCATAGATGTTTTGTTGTTAATGGGTTTGGTTAAAGTACAACCCAAACGTTGTTAACCCCCCTTCACGGAAGCATGAGATGCGCCAGTTAAGTATTGATTCAGTGACGTCAGGAATCAATTATAACATTTCTTCATTTGAACAGCACCAAAATATGTAATTTAAATTCATATGATAAAACATGTCATGATATTTGCCAATATAGAAGAAACATTTAAAAAGAAATGGGATTTGAAATATATACATCTAATTACCCAGGTATATATATTATCGTTCAATTTTGATAATGTTAACAACCTGATTCCTTTCATTCTCCGCGCGTTTGTTCCATGTGATAAATTATGCTCTTTACTCAAGGGGACCCATATAATTTTTGGTGAACGGCGGAAGCAGCGGTCTATCGCCGGTTTGGGTAAAAAAAATCCTTGAGCGGCGGAATTTTTACCGAATCCCCTCTTTCCTCCTCTTTTTCTCTTTTCTTCGAATCACAGTGAAGCTAATTCCATTAAAGATATATTTATTTATTTACTTCTTCAGTGTTTAAGAGGACATCAATTATCTCTAATTTATATCCTTCATATTCAAACCTAAAAAGTACACAAATTGGTTCATCCTAAGTCTCACAAACAATATGGGATGGTTCTGGGCTGATTCTCCTGCAACTGCTGCTGCAGCGTCTGGTATGAGAAATGCTCCTCATGCTTTGCCCAAGGATAGCAATGCCACTCCGCCTGTGAGTAGATAAATCTCTGTTCTTACTTAGTCAATTTGTGATTCTGATTCTCCGCTCGCCAGCCATCATGTCCTATGCACAAACCCAGCGCAGATGCTCTGAAGCCTGTGGCAAAACCTCCAGCATCATCACCCGAGTCCGCCTGCCCATATACGCCCGACAACGTCTCTCAAGACTCTAGAGCAACGTCTAAATACTCCAAATACAACCCCTTGAACTACATGTTCCCGGACTTATCTCAAGAGAGAGCGAAGGATCAGACTATTGTATTGCCAACCGAAAGGGAGCCATCTACGATACCTAAAGGCACTGGGGATGGTAACTGGGAGTATCCTTCGCCACAACAAATGTACAATGCTCTTCTGCGCAAAGGCTATACTGATACGGATGCAACTGCCGTTGAGAGTATGGTATCAGTTCACAATTTCTTGAATGAGGGTGCTTGGGCTGAAATTGTAGAATGGGAACGAAGATTTGGTAAAGGGTTGTTGAAGGGTTGGGAGAATTGTAGGAGAGGAGAAGAGGGTTCAAAGGCAGGAGCAGAGATTGGTGCAAATGAAGATGAAGTGCCTCAGCCCAAATTGGTTCGATTCATGGGAAGACCGAAGGAGATGACACCAAAGGCTGCGATGATTCAAGCCATGGGTTGGGCTTTCCCAGAAAAATATGGGTATGTAGTTTTGCGATTTGTTTCGATGCCTCAACTTTGCTAACCACGGTTATAGTACTGAGCCACCATTTGATCGACACGATTGGTTTGTTCAAAGAGAATATAATGGCCAGAAGAAGGAAGTTAGATACATCATCGATTATTATTCGGGAGGCGAAGAACCTACTGGAGAACCCATATTCTATCTGGATGTTAGACCCGCCCTCACTCCGACGCAAGCTGTAGAGCGCATGATGCGATGGAGTGGTGACGTTTGGTATCGCGCATCGGGTGCTTCCGTTAGAGAGAACATCAAAAAGAATTAGGAATTTGTCTATTTCTTGAGATATGATATGGCGTTTTGCAGCGGTTTTTAAGCAATACGCTTCGGTTTGGGTTAGGATTCGGTATCTAGTTATGATCTGATTGGATTAATGACTTGGGGTTATGCATATGGAATGGTCCCTGGGTAGGAATTGCAGTTTACGCCTCTCTTCTCTTGTAGTTATTGATACCTAAATAATGACATTTCTTATTCACGACGTCAGACTTATTAAAATTTCGGGTATAGCTGATGGGCAGCTTATCGCAGTGCGAGACTTTTAGAATGTGGAGCCAGCCGAATCATGATAAGAGCTCCTTCAAATCCCCCACTATTCATACATTATTGTTCCCTCTTCACAATCGTTTGAAAGACTAGAACAGCCAATATGGCGGAACCCTTTGTATCAATCAGGAAACATATTAAATGGGGAGCAAGTATTTATAATATTTCTACAATTCTACCTCCAATAGGCTAACGACTATCGCAGGATAGAGCAGCAGAAGAAAATACAAAGTGCATATCTTGAGCTGTTATCGACAGCCCTAATATGCTAACACACACCTAGCACTCTTGTCCTAACATCTGCCGATAAACACTATGTAGATATACGAATTCTAGACCCATCCCATCCACTCCCAAACAGTACCACCGACCCTCAAGCAATATTGAGGCTGGAGTGGGGTTTCGCGGGTACTGCAATCAGCACTCCCGCAACATTCAAAGATGGTGATAAGAGCGTCTTGATTAATCCGGCACATACACAGTGGGTTCATGAAATAGATAATAAGATACGAAATCCTGGACCGAATGATCGTGATGAGGGCTACATGTATCCTGTGGAGGGCACAGACGAAGTTTTAGAAAAGGGTGCTATGGTGAATCCGGACACCGGGAAAGTGGAAGACTATGAAGAATTATGGGAGGATCTCGAGGTTGGAATGATGGAAGGGGAGAAGAGTGATTACTCTATGAGTTGGGTGCTGAAGACGAAAGATGCTGGTGAAGTAAACGGAATGGTAATTAGAATTGGCGAGTGGGTACAGGGGGTCATGAGAAAGGGGGATGACTTCTCAGTTGTTAGGTGGAAATGGACTATCGAAGAGGGATGGAAAAGAGTGTTGGCGATCGGTGAAGATTTCGGACTAGATAGCAAGGTCTTTGAGAAAGAAATATCTGTGGGTGACAGCATCAAGGTCGATAGCGGCGTTGAGTGGGAATTCAAAAGCTGTCACAAGCACAGGAAGTAAGCAAGGGATCTGGAGAGCCAAGTAGTCAATTTCGAATCTTTTTGATTAATATTATGATTCCCATGGAAGAATGGTATTTCAGTTTGCCCTCTGGTTGTGGCCAATGAGCTACTACCTTGGAGTCTACTCCGCATTGGCATATTTACATTCCTGTTGAGGAATGTTAATATCTCCCTCAGAATCTATAAGTATAGGATTTAGCTTCGAAGCAAACAATTAATTTCTACGGTAATACGAGTCTCTTATTTCCATTGCATTCACTTCTGTCTGTTTTTTGTTTATCTTCAATTTGTAAGTAACTATGCCCTGGTTATCACGCAACCGCAGTTCCGTGAATTCTATTGGAGACATGATGGCGATCCCACCAGCACCTGTTGCCCCGGCGAAGATATCGCCATCCTCTTCAATGGTAGTCACAGTCATTCCTTCGATCATCGATCCTACATGTGGGACATCGCCCGCTCAATATCGTCATTCAACAATGGAAGTCCTCTGGAATTCCATGCAAATACTTTCTCGCAATTTGTACTGCATTCCCCAGATGATGGGATCTTTTACTTTTAGTGTGGCCCAAACGACTCCTAAGAGCTCAGGGAGGGATATGTACGAAATGGTCATTCATTGTATGTTATGTATCATGGAGTGCTGGGCAATGCTTATGGTCATACCGGCATTCTTGACGATGCCTGGAGCGATGCTCATAATGTGTTGTGCGGCTATGTGGGGGGCTATGATAGGGATGTCATGGCTATTGAGAGGAAACGAGAGAATTTGTGAAAGTATAATGCCTGTTGGAGACTTTGGGGATGAGAAATGGATTTTTGTTAATGGTAGTTGTACGAGGTAGGCAGATCACCCTCAAGGAAAGGAGTCTAAATTTGCGCACATCACTCATATTGGAATAGCTACACTCAAATGATGCATCACCTCACTCGACTGAGTATCATTTTCCACCGCCGCATGACCGGAATCCACAATCGCACCTTGGGGCTCCCTCTCAACCTTTTCTTCCACTTCCTCTCGATTACTATGCCCATTCATCGCACCCTGTATTCGCAACTTCGCGAAACTCTTTTGACACCGAGTATCCAAAAAGTTGTCATTCTTTCACATTCAACCGGCTCCAAGATCGTCTCTGATATCCTCGATCAACTACATGCCGATCTCCCAGCTAGTTTAATGGCGAAATTGGAGATCTATACTTTCGGGGCTGCAGGTGGCTCTTTCTCAAATCCGCTAGTCAATTCGCTATGTATGGAACTTGGCGCTCTTGCAGAAAAGGACAATACTAATATGAAAGCTTCTTATGAACGTGTAATACCAGTGAGTATCTCTCTATCATTCCATCCAAATGCATATCTAATCGTAAGAATAGCACATTGAACATTACCTTCCTCTTACATCCTCGCCGCTATCTACTATGTCAATTTTGCATCCGGTCTTACATACTCTAGACTCTCGATTCTGCGGTAGAATGTTCATCTTGAATGGGTTTCACCCAGTCTTGTTCGAGCAATACTTGGATATGATGTTCACTTGGCGAAAATCCGTCAATTCGGTTGATGGGTCTGAAAGCCGAGGATTCTGGGATGAAATGGTCTGGGTTGATGGAGAGACAGCTGAAAAGAGAGAATTTACAGCGGGTGCAAGAGGCGCAGCTGGTATGGGAAAAGGTGAGAGGAGATGGAGTGGGATGATGCAGATGGAGAAGGAGGGAAAGAGAAGACCGGGTGGTTGGAGCTGGTCGAAGATGGGGATGGATGGGGTAGGAATGGCGAGGAGGGAGGCGAAGGCTTTGGAGGGAATGAGAATGAGAGAGGTGGGGAGGCTGGGTGGTTATGAAGGTGGTGAAAGACTAAGTGTAGGCTGGTTTGAGGGAAAAGGAATGATGGGGTTAGAGAAGAGGATGGCGAATGGGGGCCAGTGAAACTGAGGGTAAGTGATGATCTAGGGACC
Organism: Botrytis paeoniae; assembly: GCA_004786145.1. Taxonomy (NCBI): domain Eukaryota; kingdom Fungi; phylum Ascomycota; class Leotiomycetes; order Helotiales; family Sclerotiniaceae; genus Botrytis; species Botrytis paeoniae. The sequence goes on from PQXI01000042.1 coordinate 183,183, forward strand.
CTGGATGGAATTGAGAGCGATCTTGAGGGCTGGGATGAAGTGGCAGTCGATAATTCTGGGGATTCTCGCAACTTCAGGGTAGATATTAATGGAGGCAGCTCGGTTTTTGAGCACAACGAAGAGGGAACCGACGTCGATTTGGATATGTTAGTAGCAGTATGGTTTTAACGAGGTCTGTTCTCACTTATAACTCTTTAATACTACGGAAATATGTATTTGAACTTTTGTTTTCTGATAGTACTATATTGACCTAGCGTGCTCCGGCTTTCAATTTGAACTTATCAGGCTTTATGCAGTGTCAATTTCGGATCAAGATGTAGCTGACATTGAGAATGATTCAACTGGAAGATGTAGAATTTCAACGCCACTACCCTCAAAAAACAGCAAAAAAAATTACAAAAATCACCAAGATAATACTTTAAAGCAAAAGTAACGACAGACAGGAAACAAGAAGCATATTGAGACTTGATCAAACAACCATGCCAGCGGTGCGATTCAGTCTGAACCGTTTCTTCGATTTCGTTATTTTGATGTGCAACAGCGTTTTATTGTCGCCGTCAGATGATGGTGCTGGATGTGTTCGACCCGACCCATCAAGCACATGAAAATTGCGACCCGTTACATTTAGATTAAGCCTACCTCCTGATCTGGACAGGGAGCTTGTATCGGAAGATCTGGATGTTGATGACGCAATCGATAACCGCCTGCCCGGGTTCGACGAACTCACATCGGAACGCTGAGAAGCAAATTCTGGGTCGAGACCAGGATCTGACTCTGCGGTATATAAAGGTATCACTCTCCGTGTTCTCGAATGAGACCTTTTACTAGGTGCTGCTTTGACTTCACTGTTTCCGTCTGTACATTTCATAATTTGGACGCCATTGTGGTGGTTGCGCTCGAGATCCGGATTTAAACGACTACTTCTATGAGTACGCGGACCGGCTTGACTATTATGTCCTTCGGAAACTGCACTAAGGTTCTCTTGAGTCAGTGGCATTATAGGATGCTCTTGTTCGGCTGGAGCTCGAGGGGCGTGCTGCTCTGTAGATCTGTGTAATATGGGCGCTGCAGATGAGGCCTTTTCCTGTTTCACCGGAGGCACTTCGTTGTATTCCTTGTAGAAACTATAATTGCTCCGCGAACTCCTAAATGATTCTGCGCCCCTACTTCTTTTCCTCTTGTTGAAATTAGATTGTTGTCTATGTGTAGCCCGCCGTGGAGGCTGTTTCGATTCAAAGCAGTGTTTATGGATAAGATCACCAGTAACAAGATCGATGTACATTGTATGATCTTTTTTCATGTCCTTAGATACGCGGAGGTGTTCAAAGGTCCTTCTAAAATAAATAATCTGGCGTCCCTTAAAGATCCCAACTTCTTTGGAAACTACAAGTTCGTCCTTGTCGAGCATGTCCAGTACACTGTCTTCTTCGGTGGATGGTGTCATTTTCTGACGACCACACAGTACACCTGATAATAACAGTATACCGTGCTCACTAATAAGAGTGTGTTGTCCACAGCGTTTTACGCTTTGAGTGGCCTCAATCGCCGTGCCATCTCCAGACTTTTCTAATCTTAGGCACAGCACTTTTCAGATTTGGAATTTCAATATACCATGCGACTGAAACGAAGCCAGGAACAAGAGGGTATGTTTTAGTGTGAACTTTGAATTCCTCTTCGGAACTGAAAATGTTTAGAGGAATTGAAGGCATGGTCTAAGAATGTGCTATCTGGACTGCAAGTTAGCTACCTCTGTTTCGAATATATTCTACAACATACATTATGTGTGAACGTAGGTGAATGACTTCAATTCAATGGCCATTATACTAGACCTAAGCGAATGCGAAAGAGACTAGCTCTTTCAGTAATCCTTATTTAAGGTCTATTATTTGTAGAATAGCTAGCTCTTTAGACAGAATACAATACAGACATTTAGGACCTACAGATCGTAGGTGCTACGTCTTTCGTATCCTTCTCAAACCAACATTATGAGATATTAGATATCTTTGTCAAATGGTTATCTGTCGCTACGGAGAAAGATTTATGTAACAGATTTTCCTGGAGATTTACCTGACCATAACATCTATATTTAATGGGCCATGTCTTTTGGTGCTCTTGTTACTGTTGGCGTACGCGACCCAAGTCCCAAGAGAACCAAATCATAGACAACGTATCAGCGACTTAATTGCCTTGAAGCATATGGCGGGCTGGCTGACCAGGTCTTTTACTTTATTCCTTCTCTTTGTGTTTTGTGGATATCGAATTTGTTGGTGTGTTCATGTTCATTTGCCAGAGGCTCTAAGATCGGAAAGCCAGGAGCTCTGACGGGTAATCGATTGACCTAAATCCATTGAGAAGCCTCAGATAAGGTGTTCCTTCAGGAATGTAGTCCTGTTTATTAGTTCGAGGATTGTGTAAGACATTATTTGGTTGATGAAAGTAGTGTGGGCGTGCCGATGGCCCCCCAAGGAGTGGACCTATGAGCATTGCTCCATCAAAGTAATGGTTTTCCTTCCAGCCTTTTCACGATTTATTCCTCAACCTTCAGTCTAACAAATTCAGAATAGCGAACTAATGCTCAATTCATTTCCCGGATCTACATCTAAATGTCTTTCTTGAGCTTTACGAGTGGTTTTGTTCCCTACAAACATGCACGTCGCTCAAATATCGCGGTTTTTGCATCGATAACTTTTCACAAAGGTCAATCCAAACTCGAGTATCACACGATTTTATCAGGTCCTTCCTTCTTAATTTCACTGTACTGAGTGAAATACTCGAACTGTCGTTCTGCTACAAGTTCATGTCTTCCAGTGAAAACACACCACAGAACCTTTACATGCCTACGCACGACGTGTGATTAAAAATGAAAAGCTTTATGTGCGTAGCGGGTGTACTTCCGACCTTGTAAACTAAATTATATAAAAGGTGAGGAACTGCAGTAGATTGCATTGTTATCAAGCCGCCAGCAATATGGCCTGCGTAGGATTGCATCGCGATGGCATTTGCGTTTTGAAAATAAGCGCCGACCACTAGGCCTACAATACCTACAGGGCTGAATAACGAAGACCACCAAACTGTACGCAGCTAGGCCAGTCAAGTATGGCGGAGGCTGTTGTTGTTATTATTTAAAGACTTATACAAATGTTTTTACAGTATTGAGGGAAAGGACTATTCCAATGAATTGAGACCACTAATCACTCGTGGAACAGCGATCAGAAAAACACCATATTTGCCAACTAGATTTTAGATTATTCTTGGATCAATTAATCCACCATCTACTCAAACATGGGGTTAAGGGGTAGGAAACATCGCTCGTAAGTTTACTACTTTCTACATACACCCAAAAGGAAGTTCCACTAATCACTAGTCATTTTATCAAGGGAATCTAGTGAAAAGATAAAAGGTAAAAACAGAAGTTATAGTGTCTACGCCAGCGAGTGTATGCTCCTACCTGGCTACATAGAGCAATCAATCACACTCGATAGGGGTACCAATGAAAAGGGTAGGAAATTTTGGAAACGCTCGATCAGCTTCGAAGTAGACCTGGAGTCAGTTCAGAGAGACAGTGAACATAGGCTTATTTACCGTGGTTGCTCACAATCACATCGACTGGGCAAAACAACACCAAAAAAGGCGAGGACTTTCTGGAGAACAGTCAGGGCAATACACCAAACAACGAAGCGAACCATAAAAGATGGTCGTCCTTGCTTCGGAAAGCTTGATTATATAAGTAACGTCCTCGAAGCAGCACTCGAGGAGGGAAGTTTGCTAGTTCATCAACCGAAATTGGAAGTTCTCGAGAACCCATCTGGCCGCCGAACCTGGCAGGCTCAATTCATAAGACTTGGAGCCAGCGAAACTGGGATAATGAAACGTGAGGAGAAGTACAAAAGGCGAGAAGTTAGAAGAGATGATACTTTAGGTCGGATTAACAATTCTAGGGTTGCGAGAGGATTGGGGGTACAGCTAAGCAATAACGAGAAGAGGAGTCGAGAGTGGCACGACCGGATGAGACGCCCCTCAAAAAGTGATACTGAATCCACGGGGTCATGGGAAACTGCTTCAAGCGTTGACTCTTATTCCGAACCTTCTCATGCAAGGCGGCGCCGCAGTTCATCTCGTCACCATGATGGCTATGCTAGTAGATATCACGAAGACGACTCTTCAGATGACGAATATGATACCAGATCACATGCATCTACGGTGTTTTCGAGACCAAGCCGCTCTTCAAGCTATGGTTCTTCCAGAAGCTCTGTCACTTCCGGATCTAGTCGGTCAAACTCAGAATACGGGTCAAGACATAGAAGTGGTCGTCACAACAAGTACCAGACCAATGATCAGCTTCGGAAGCCACCAAGTCATCCACCCGATTTTAAACACGGTTATGGGACTATACCGCCAGAGGGTCTGCCTTATGCGGACGAACCGTACCCAGGAAGAGCTCAGCCATATTATCCGTATGATGATAGAGCGGATTATCATTATGATTATAGAGCGGACAATCCGTATGATGATAGAGCTGATAATCCGTACAGAAGATCGTGAGTCACGGCAAAGAACGAGAGAGAGGGTAGGTAGCGGTGAAGGAAGTAGTTGGGAGATAATGGTAAATTGGTTATTCAGTATGTCCCACAATTTTGGTACTGATAGGTCTGAGTTTTGTTATTGTTTCATCTTCTTTCTTACTATTGTTCATTATATGTATGATCTCTTCTTCACGTTAATATACTCCATTACTTGGGAACATCTTATTCACCTTTTCTTTTTTTTTGCAAATCTGTTATATCTACTTGTGCAAAAAGAGCTTGCAGTGTCATTGAAGGGCACTTCCCGTATCGAAAATCTACGCCCACAATCAGATATTAACTTTTGACTTCAAACGAATAAGCAATGATTACAATGGTGAATATCAGGAAAGAATCGCTAGCCCAATAATGCTGAAGAGATCCCACAGATCGACGGATCTCTTTGACAGATACAAAGCCGCAGCCGATAAGAGGCCTGGCTGGGGTGCCCGCTCACACAACCTTATAACCGCCACTTGCGCGCTTGCAGTGTGTATAGAATCTGTATACTCAGCCCCCGGGCCACGCATGTAAACTCACAATCCACCCGGCCGAGCACCACATAACACTTAGAAGGAGCTTTCTGTATTGCGTTCTTCAATTCTGGATTGCCAACTTAAATTGGCTGTCAAAATAAGACACTGTAAGAACGTGAAATAAGTTTGCGTCATGTTTCTCACAACTAGATAATGAGCAATTTATCTGGAAGACAATGTTGATACAAAGAAGCTCCCACAAGACACTTCAATTCACATAGGATACACTTGAGCCTAGACATAGATATTACATATACTATAGTGTACCGGGGCGCAGTGTGCCAAAGTGTACTGTAGAAGCCGTCATGAGCGACTGTATTTGCAGTTCTTCCTTCAGGTAGGATGAAAATATCTGAAGCACTACCTGGTAGTGATAGAAGTCCAAATGGACCGACCATATGAAAAGGGACAACGACGATGTGCGAAACCAGTTGATTTACATTCAAATTTACGCCGCAATCAATCAGGTCCGTAGAAAAGGTGAATATATAATAAAATGAAGGGGAAAGGCTTCAGAAGTTGTCAAGTGAGATCATGCTTCATTGAAGCGTTCATTCTCTTCCTATATGTTTGATACTTTGTATCGTTCATCACCAGCCTTGATAATTATTGAAAATTCAATCAAAGAATTTTTTAAAAGTTGAAAGGTATGGGCTAAAAATGATTAGCGTGGCGCTAAGCCTGTTTAGCTCTAAGCCCTTCTTCACCCAGCGAAATGGTCCTCTCGAGAGTCTCTCAGAAATTCCCTCTAGGTCATACGATACGTACCTATATGTTAATGAAGATATTCCTATGTCTGTATATTGAGATGAGATGAGATACCTCTCACTCAATTCCTACCGCTATTTTCTCATCAAACTCACCAGCCTGTGTAAATTCTTGTTTGTAAGTAGTTTTAGCCGTCTAATGGTCCACATCCTCTCCGATCATGCGCTTTCGTGTGTATGTCGGAGGGAATTTGAATCGCCATAATGGAACGATGAAATGTGAAACATAGTGAAGCTTTCAGAATCCATTCATTGACTTACTGTTAAAAATGTTGGAATATATGAAATTGGGTATTGCTGACTGTTCCAAGAATTCTTGCTTACCTAATGCGTGAAGCTCAAATTTCAGCCTCACTCGTTCGTTCCTTTCTCTACCATTTACTACAATCTACATCAATTATTTCTTTGCATTAATAATTTACACTTGAAGACTTTAGACTCGAGACAATAAGAAGCCAAAATTCTTATTGTAGAACTCTTCTTTTAAATACACTTTCCATCCAAAACTTCATTATAAATAACGCGACGATTATTATGGCTGACTTTCATTATGGAGGGACGGATGAGGAGTCTGCTGAGATCAAGAAGCTGAATGCTGAAGTTGTAGGTTTATCAATGTGTTTCTATCGATTGCGCGTTTACTAATCAGTGCTCTATCTATAGCTCGAAAATACGGATAATTTTGAGAGTTGGGAGAAGCTTGTTCGCGCAGCAGAGACTCTAGAAGGAGGTTTAAATCGTAATTCAAGTCCACAAGCGATTGCGACAACTCGAGATTCTTACGATCGCTTCCTTGCGAAATTTCCCCTCCTGTTTGGATATTGGAAGAAATATGCAGATCTGGAATTCTCCATAGCTGGTACAGAAGCTGCTGAGATGGTAATTAAAGACAGACTGTAAGGCAATTGAGCTATGTGCTGACATATTTTAGGTCTTTGAGAGAGGTATCGCCAGTATAGCAACATCTGTGGATTTATGGACGGATTATTGTTCCTTCAAGGTTGAGACAAGTCATGATCCTGATGTGATCAGAGAGTAAGTATACTAGATGCTTTCCTTCCCTTAACACAGCATCTGCAGCATGGTCATACAGCCACATGAGCTACGTTCGGAGTTTTCATGGCTCACAAACGGTGAGAAATGCCAAAAAAAGCTGCTCATGTTTGACTCTTCTCACCAACATGACCAGGATATCTTTCTGCTATCACAAGTTCGCTTTTGTCCCGTATCACTCTGCACACATTGTCGGCACGAGGAGGATATAAATATCATTGCATTTGTGCACACTGCCCTTCCCGTATTTGCACTCCTTGCCACCTTTCCATTCCCTCCCTTTTCAAAGTATGAGGCGCATCTAACATTTTATATTAGGCTTTTCGAGCGCGGAGCCGTTGCAGTGGGATTGGACTTTCTTGCCCATCCTTTCTGGGACAAATACCTAGAATTTGAAGATCGACTGGAAGCTCAAGACAAGATATTTGCTATTCTGAACCGAGTTGTGAAGATTCCTATGCATCAATATGCTAGATACTTTGAGCGCTTTCGCCAATTAGCTCACGCTCGTCCATTGCTAGAGCTTCTTCCAGCCGAAACACTCGAACAATTCCGTGCCGATGTTATTTCCGAAAGTACCGGCTTCCAGGCCGGTCCAAAGGGAGAATTAGAGATTGAACGTGACATTAGAACCAAGATCGATAATTTCCATCTTGAAATTTTCGCTCGTACACAAGCGGAAACCACGAAACGTTGGACGTACGAGTCTGAGATAAAGCGTCCTTATTTCCATGTCACCGAGCTCGATAATCAGCAACTTTCAAATTGGCGCAAATACTTGGACTTTGAAGAGGCCGAGGGTGATTATACCCGTGCTATTTTCTTATATGAAAGATGTCTAGTGACCTGCGCATTCTACGACGAGTTCTGGTTTCGCTACGCCCGGTGGATGTCATCAAAGGAGCGCAAGGAAGAAGAAGTCAGAAACATATATCAAAGAGCAAGCACACTCTATGTGCCAATCAGCAAACCCGGGATTAGATTGCAATACGCCTATTTCGAGGAGATATCCGGCCGTGTCGATGTTGCGAGGGATATTCACCAAGCCATTCTGGATCGCATGCCTGGTCATGTAGAGACCATAATTTCTTGGGCTAATCTTGAACGCCGCCACAAAGGCCTTGATGCCGCAATTGAAGTTTACAAAGCACAAATCGCTTCAACAGAATTAGACATTTACTCCAAAGCAGCCTTTGTTGTTGAGTGGGCCATTTTATTGTGGAAGATTCAAGGGTCTGTCGATGAAGCTCGTCAAGTTTTCCAGAAGAACACTCAATGGTATCCAGAGAGCCGTCATTTCTGGACTAAGTACATGGAATTTGAGTTAGCGCAGCCAACTAACTCAGCCTCGGAATCCGAGCACCATGAAAGGCTCAAGCAAATTCATAGTGATATGGTCAAGACATCCATGAGGTTGGATACAAAGAAGGAGATCAGTAATCGATACTTGATGTACCTAAGAGAAAGAGGTTCCAAGGAGACCATGAAAGAATTTCTACAGATTGATCGCGAGCTAAACGGGTAAGCATCCTTCTCCAGCACTACAGAGTACCATATTAACAGACCATAGACCTATATCAGTTCAACCCGACTATGTTAAAGCCACTGAGTTGGGAAAAGCGACAGCAAACGGAGCTATTCCAGGTGTTGACTCGGCTTCTTTACTGAAAGGCGAAGTCAGATACACTACATACTTTCAACAGCGCAAGCAACCACTAACTGTTGATCCGCAAGGCCTCGCATCTTTCCATTAGATCGTTGCATCGCCGCTTGTGAGAATCATCAGTGTCGTCGCCGGGTCTTAATAAGTTCGACCAGGCAGCGTGTACAATAGTATCCTTATCAGCCTTGCTATTGGGTCGGAATGAACTCATCGACCTTTTCTTTTCTTCTTTCTCCTCGAATGCTGGATAAATATAACTTAGGCAGCTTAATGATTAGAGGAGTGGCGGTTTTGGGAATACGTAAAGATTTGCCTACATGGTTTCCTCTTCTTCACATAGTTGATAGATAAAAAGCAATTTTTCACCCACATCTTAAGATTAGATGTATGCATCGTTGTGATTATTATTGATCGAAGTACCGTCTACCTCTGAGCGACATACTCCATTCTCTGCTATCCTCTGATATGCATTCTTCCATCTTAGTAAACATACCTGAAGTTGGGATTCTCTCTATCCGTCAAATCATCAAAAGCGTGCACCATGTCTCTATCATTAGCCTCTCTAACTCCTGCCTCTGCCAACTCATCTCTCTTTCTATTTTCCCTCATCAAGTGCCATCTGAGAAAGATTAATACGAGAAGAAGTAACGTGTAACAGCCAAGATGGGTAGCAAATGCGATAAAATAGCGTGGCGCATCATTCTTCAAGAAAACTTGAGGACCAACTGCATTTCCTGCCGCCCAACTTATAAAGTTCGCAGCTACGACGATGGTTTTCTTAGTTTGACCGGCGACGTTACGGGACATGAGAGTCAAGGAAAGGGTGGCAGTGGACCAGAAAGAGAGCGTCAAGTAGTAAGAGATTAAAAGGCCGACTTTGGTACTGAAGTTGGTGTTGCGGACTGTCATGAGGACGATAGTGCCGATGAATGAACTAAATTTCGGGATTAGAATAGTTGCGGTGATATCGAATGGGTTCACTTACGGTAAAAGGTAAAACGTCATTATTAGAATATTTTGGTTATACTTCTTCACCAAGAAGTGACTAGATAATAACACGATGATGATGTAAAAGCCCAATACCATAGCCAAGAGCTGCGTTTGCAGAACGGTGAAATTGAACCCTGTGATGATGATATTCGCGAATGCACCCAGTCCACTCGTTGGCAATGTGGTGCATATAGCTATTAAACAATAACAGTACATTTGCGGGTCGGTAAATGCGTCTTTGACGTGCTCGATACGGAATTTGCGGTTTTGCATGCCCGTTTGATTGGAGCGGACACGTTCGACCATGAGTTTTTTGTCGGCTTCACTGAAGCATTTGGCGCGCATAGGGGAGTCGGGCATCCAGAATAAGATGAAGAGGCCCCAGAGAAAGGAGAGACAGGCGTAGGTGACGAAGATCGCTTGCCATGATTTGAGAGGGCCGGATTTCAGAAGGGTGAAGCAGTAGGCAAGGAGCCCGCCTACAATTTGTTGAGCACCCTATATTCATCGTCGTTAGATATATCCGAACATATTGGGATTAGAGACGAGCATACATTCATCATGTACCAGTATATTACAACTCCTGCTTGTTCTTCTCTTTTGTACCACATACTAGACAAAACCACAAAGATGGGCTGGCAAGCAGCTTCGAAGATTCCGAGAAGAGTACGAGCCACAACCAGACCTTCGAAGTTATGGCAGAGGGCATGCATTGAGAGTATTATGCTCCAAATACAAACATTGATACCAAGATATTTGGCGATTGGTACGCGTTGTATAATCCAATTGGTAGGGTATTCTACCACTAGAATACCAATGTATATACATGTTGTGAGCCATGGGTACTGCCCCCATATTAGTGATTGCTCAAATGTGGAAGTGGAAACAGATAGATGAATACCTGCGTGTCGGAAACATTAGCATCTTTTCTGATGCCCATAATCGATGTGAATGCCAATGTTCCTTTATCAAGCGCTTGTATAAAGTATGTCAGGATCATGATAATCAATACTCGTCTATCAATGAGCTTCTTGAGTCGTTTATTCTCATCATCGCTTATATGGATAAGCACCTCGCTGGTATATTTAGCAACCTCAGAATCGACACGCCCATAATCCATATGATCTGGCTTGTCAGGTCCTGCATAGAGCATATCTTCGATGTGGGATATGTCGTGATCTGATTTTGGAATTGGATGAGCCATTCCCTGTGCCTTTGGCTTCTGAGCCGAATCTTCAATGGAGCCAGCCATGTTCATCTTGGATACCGAATTGCAGGCTCAGTGGTGAAAGAGATGAGTAAAGTGAGAGAGAATAGGACTCGCAATTCCCCACTTTCTGCAGAGGTCATGAAGTTGGTATAAATACTGATCATCCCACGAAATCTCGCCCGCTTTGGCCGCATACATGCATGCGTCTTCATCCATCGAACAGGCCGGAGCGAATTTATCCATCCCATGGGGAAGCAGAAAGCTGTTTACGGGGAAGTGGGGTACCTGGTCTTCAACTTGGCATCAAATCCTCGGGGTATCTCGAGGGTATCTCGCTTTCAGGTAACCGAGACGTGGGGTACATAAGCTGCTTTGACAATCGGTTATACACGAGCACCAAACAGGACACCGAATACAGGAAGATCTTCATTCGCCAAAGAAACGGATAAGCAAGCAGATGTGGAGGTGAGTGAAGGTTGCCAAGAATGTATTGACAAGGGTAGCAGCTCAACTTGTTAAAATACACGAGCACTCCTATGAGACCGAATCTGCTGCGCGGTGAACCAAAAAATGATTACCTTCCCAGAAAAATCGTGCAGTATCTCTGCTGTCTCTTGAACCTTGTCACGGGCCAAGGTATTTCAATCTTCATATCCACAGAAGCGAATAGTTTTGTCTCGTATTGCATCTGGGTATCATATCTTTGTGAAATTCTAAATAGGCCAACAAAATCTAAATCATTTTCTTTCTGAAAACATGCATAAAATTAGATCAAGCAATATGCAAGCTAATCGCTATTAGCTGATATCTAGTAAACCTTTCAAGAATCATAGTCCCAATATAATGGTTGAAAGAAGGCAGTTCGGTAAAGTCGTTGCTTTCATTACATTACCAGCCCTTTTTCATAGCCAGCTGGAATTTGTATGCCTAGAACAATTAGCAAGCGATACGAGTCCAAAAATTGGACAATACGCACCCAAGTAGTGAAATCATCTTTCTGTCCCTCCCAGTCTTTGATCAACAACTCAACTGTAGCAAAACCAGTAAACCAAGTCTCATCCATGAGCTTGTCAATAGCAGGACTATCTAAGTCATAGAATGCACTTGCTAGATCATCCGTGAGGTTTGTGATCTTCTTCATTCTTACAAGTACCTCATCTAAACACTCCACAATACCTGGATCCTCGGGGGATTTCTCCTTCAGTTGTGTAGGTAATTCAGGATGTGGCAGGCAGGGAAGTGTCTTGAACCTTCTCTTCTCGACCGCTTGATACATCAGAATTATGAGTCTCAATCTTTTGGTCGATGACTCAAGCTTTTCGCGAATCTTTTCCGGGTCGTCCTTGGGTATATGTGGTTGCGATCCAAAGAGATCATCCACGATATCTTGAGGGTCTTTGCTTCCATCGTCTTCATCGCCACTGTTCTCATCCTCATCCTCGTCATCCGATTCTTCCTCCGCCCATGCTTGCAATTCTTCGAGCGCATCTTTCACCAAATCTCGATATTCTACAGCTTTCTTCATAGCCAATCCTGCTACACCCAAAGTCTTCAAACCCATGACAGAATCACAGGCATCCCATACAACACCTGTCGAAGCCAAACTACCCTTCCCACTTGATTTTCCCGTTCCATTCTTCTTGTCGTCACTCAGAATGTTGCCATCTAATGGAATTGCTTTGATCAGAGTCGATAACTCCGTCAAGACCTTGTTTACTCTCCATTGCAGCTCTTCACTCATAGCCTTGGTGTATTGTGCAGCATGGCAAATTTCGACGGCAGATGCCAGGCCTGGCAAAGGTCCCGACACAAGTTCTCGCAAGACTTTACTGATTGCGGAAGGTGTAAAAGGTTTATTGATAATCAAAAGAGACAATTTCGTCGAGTGTGCTTTGATTAAGCTCGCGGAATCATGGGCAAGGTCGATGGCATTGACATCGGCGTGCTTGGGTTGCTCTTTTTTTTCAGACGATGACCCCTCCTTCACATCTTCTGGAGCTTTTGCTGAAGCTTGTAGTTGTAGAATCAAATTTTTGATGTTTTCGACGGTAGATTTTAGAAGAGCCAAGTCATCGCCGGCTTTCTTTTCGGTGTCGGTCATGATATCGTTGTTGTGCAAATCCAACAGTTATGACGCTGAGAAATCTGAAGCCTGAAAACTATTTTCTTGGTGGGGGTTTCCGCGCAAATCCCATAGGTAATGCGACGCGATATTCACCCCTGCAATGCGTCGATAAGCTTCAAGCAACCACCAAAATTCCCTTTACCATCCCGATAACAATGCGCTGACACCTTTTTCGGTCCAAACTTGGATGAAATAAAAAAAATGTCTATACAGGAAAAAGCAGCAGCAGCAGCTCAAGCACCATCCAGAACTCTGGTCGTTGACAATGGAGCTTACACTATCAAAGCTGGATTCTCATCTCCAGAATCTACGGATTCACCGCGAATTATACCCAATTGCATGGCCCGCGACCGCGAAAAGAAGGTCTACATTGGATCACAACTCGACAACTGTAAGGACTTTGGAGATATTGTCTTTCGTAGGCCCGTCGAAAAAGGATACTTGGTGAATTGGGAGGCAGAGAAGGAAATATGGGAGCACGAATTCTTTGACAAAAAAGCGCCATTACATTGCGATCCAAGAGAGACGGGTCTCATATTGACAGAGGCACCTAATGCTCTGCCAGTTCTGCAAACAAATTGTGATCAAATGGTTTTCGAGGAATTTGGCTTCGCTAGCTACTATCGGTGCCCTGGTATGTGGTGATAAATATTAAGTTATGTTTTAATTGCGTATATTAATGAATATCTAGGTCCAATTCTCAATTCGTATAACGACATTCAAGGGATCTTTAAAGGGCCAGCTCGAGATCCATCACAACCTCTTCTTCCCGCCGAAATAATACTCCTCATCGACGCCGGATATTCTCATACGACCATTACACCTGTGCTGCGAGGGCGCCCTCTGCAATCAGCGATCAGGAGATTAGAAGTTGGAGGCAAGCTCATGACAAACTATTTGACACGCTTAATATCTCTACGCCAGTATGATATGCGCAACGACACTTATTTGGTCAATGAAATCAAGGAAGCATGTTGTTATGTATCAAGGGACTTCAATGGAGATATGGAGAAAACGTGGAAAGGAACCAGAGGAGACCGAAGAGAAATATTTGAGACGAGTGGTGGAATAGCGAAAGATTATGTTCTCCCGGATTATCATAATCGGTCTCAAGGTTTCGTGCGAGATCATGATCCACTACAAGCAGGAAAGTTAAAACAGCTGACCAAGGGGAAGCTGGCAGAAGCTGCGGAGGATATTTTGACTTTGAGAAACGAAAGATTCACGGTCCCAGAATTACTGTTTAATCCATCGGACATTGGTATGCGACAATCGGGAATTGCTCAACTAGTCATGGAAAGTCTTTCTGCTTTACCAATGGGTCTATGGCCAGCTCTTCTCGCAAATATCATTGTCGTAGGAGGCAGCTCAAAGATAGAAGGATTTATTTTGAGACTGCAGCTTGAGATTAAGGCTCTTGCTCCGGCGGAGTGTTACGTTCGTTGTGCGAGACCAGAACATCCCATTATCAGCACTTGGAATGGTGGGGCAGAATTGGCGAGACATCCTGATGTCTTGAAGAAGCTATCAGTAACGAAGCAAGAGTATGACGAACATGGAAGTGCTTGGGTCGCAAAAAAGTTTGGAGGCAAATAAGGAGCGTGTTCAAGGTACAATACCCGTCTCCAGACGTACGAACCCGAGCCTTTTTTGTCCAACCAACCTTGATGGGCAGTCTCACCTCCTTTCGGAAAATATTATGGTAACTACGTATACATGAATTGCACCAAGGCGAACAGAACGACAGTCAAACTATCTTACAAAGTTGTTGCTATACTTAGTAAACCTCAAATCGCTAGACGGTTTCCTCGAAACGATAATCAAAACGCCAGATTGTATTGTATATCCAATCCACAAACGCCACTTCAACACAACAGCGAAAAGACATCTACTGCGAGTCAATACCATGTCGAGTGAGATTCCTAAAGGATTGGTCACTCACAATTAAACGACACTGGAACTCGCATTACATTTTCCCCCTGCAAGCTGCTAGGCAGGCCGCAGATCCAATTATACTACCGGTGCCTACTTCTGGTATAGGTGGAAGATTGAACCCTGCCACTGGATTACCAAAAGCCGCAGCTATTATATCCGGTGGCAACTGTGCAAGTCCATTAAGAATGTTCTGTGTGCCTGCATCCTCCGAATTCAGCGCCGATACAAGAGTAGCCTTAGTACAACCTTGATTCCATTCAGCATTGATTGTCTCAGTTCATAGGGACAAATAGTACCTAAATTTTGCATACTGTGAATACTTCCTCTCGGAAATATTGTCATTTGCCATGGCCTCAGTGTTTGGTTAACAACCTTCGCCCCGTTTTCCTCAATCATCCACGTCTGCGTTACACCCTCGACTGCCACTACAAAGTTCGTGCCTCGTGGGTGGTAATGAGGAGGTAACATTCCACATGGTCCCAAGTTAATTAAAGCCATCGTCATACCGTAACTAGTCGAAGCAGGGAATGTAGCAGCATCAGCGTTGACAACGGCACCTGGCGTATAGGTGTAGTGGGGCTGCGTAGTAAAATCAAAAAACCAAGTCAGGTTGTTGTTTAACAAAAAGTTCATTTTGTCGAGCTGGGTAGAGGCAAATTTGATCTCGCCATCGAGGATAGAATTTATCGTTACATCGATGCACTGAATAGAGGTCGCGAGTATGCCTAGCGAGGCAATTGCGAGTTTTGGGAACATGATATTGGTTGGAAGTTCGAGCAACTAACCTCAGGTGATTGAATTGTTCCGATTGTTCGACGGCATACTGCAGGATCAAGAGCGGATGCGGTGCGATAGAAGATGCTGCAGTGAAACTAATCTGGAATATCCCAAGATCTTTATACATGACCCGGCCATCCGGTCATTGCTCCATGAATGAAACAAGAGACACAGTTTAGAACGCCACTCTTTGAGCCATTTGATTGTTATCATAACTTCATTTCCACTGGCTTCTTTTTGTGGCGTGTGATGATGAGAATGGAAGATCAATGGTCTATAAATGTGCCACTGAATGTGGTGGCATGGTACGATTATAATTAATGACGGGACGAGCGTTACGTTT
The DNA here is from genome assembly GCA_004786145.1 of Botrytis paeoniae. Lineage (NCBI taxonomy): Eukaryota > Fungi > Ascomycota > Leotiomycetes > Helotiales > Sclerotiniaceae > Botrytis > Botrytis paeoniae. Next base: position 199,144 of record PQXI01000042.1, read on the forward strand.
ATGAGACAGATCCTCATCTTCTCTGGGATCTTCTGTGACTTCAGCTTGTGGCAGATGCGGAGAATGTATAAATGAACAAATAGATACCCATGAGCCTGCTCACAATTCTATCATGACGCCTTGTACACTTCACTCGAATGCAACTTTCTTTCTTCGTCTAATACATTTTGCCTGAGGTTTGGAACTTCGCAATGTTCCTTCGAAGCTCGGAGTAGATCACCTTTAGCTCATGTTCTTTTCTTTCAGATATATCAGTATCAGGTACCATGAATACATGCATTCAAGGTCTCTACAGCATGGAGCACGGGTGATAGCTCTCATTAGGTATGTTGTGCTTCATGCCTTCAATTTCAATAGTTTGGCACTTCTTATAGCATTGTAACTGCAAGGCATGCCCATTAGGCTGTGATCACAAACTAAACATCGATTTGTGACGAGTATGTTCAAGGAGCTTTTTGTAACAGAATTTTCAGTAATAATATAGAATTATATCTCAACTAGACACTCTCTCCTTACTGATTCCTCCCCGGAGCAATGATTCCCATTTACATCTACATACCTGTTCACATATTGACTAATATCCATTCATTTACTACATAATCCCCCC